>FJVC01000298.1:0-13607 GCA_900074895.1 Rhynchosporium secalis
GTTAATCTATATATATAATACAATTTACTCTCTCTATTTAGAAGCTTCTTTATTTACTTAGGGTAGATTATATTTACTAACTAAGTAAAGATATACGTATAGTTAATAGCAATCTCTAGTCTTATACTAAGAGATTACTATAAGGAGTATATCGTACACTTTCACCTATTATATATAATCACGTTATATCTGATCACCTGTATAGCCTAGAGTATGCTCATATGATCTCCTCATATATTTAAAGTAAGCTTTCTCTCTTTATTCTGAAGGGATAACGCTCTTAATAATCAATTCAGAGACTATAACTACTTTTAACTATATTCCTATCTTCTGATTCCTCTAAGTGATCTTTCACCTATATCAAAGCCTGCCTTACTTTTATATCATATCTAGTTAGTATAAGAATCCGTTATTAGAATAGTTAAGTATAACTAGTAATTAAGAATAGTACGTATCGTACCTATTAAAATTCCCGGTTATCGATGGGTACTAAAGAGAGTATTAAGGTTAGTTTATTATTATAGGAACTTAGGGCTAGTACTAGTATTACTGCTAGTTCTAATAGGGTTATCTTCTATTACGTTAAGCAGTTAGTATAGAGGCTAGTATTAATATAGTTGATTTATTAGCCTTATCCTTCTCCTTCTCTTATCGTTACTTTCTTCTGAATTCGGCGTATTCTACTAGAGGTATCTAGGGTCGCTAATAGGGAGTCGGGAGTTAGGTAGGTACTATTATTATCAGGTATCGTGCTATTAGTACTATTAGTACTTAACTCTATCGTTCGCTTCGGGGGTCTCTATCTCGCTTAATACCTTAGCAGTACGAATTATCTATTACTAGTCGTCGTAACTCCTATATCTCCTTAGTTTACTCGTCGATACGAGACTATATCTATAAATAAGCTTCCCTCGCCTAATTCTCCGTATTATAGATCTTTGACTTAAACTCGTTTATTATATTACTATAGTCTCGTAATAGTATACTCGTAGCTAAGCTTAGATCTAAAGCTTAGTGTATTCGTCGGATAATAAGGTCTTAGTTTATCTCTCCTGCCTTAATATAGAGATTATATTTATCGTCTAAGAATTATCTTAAGGATAACTCCTTTTCGTCCTTAAAAGAGTACTTTAGGGTATCTGCCTTTCGTACTATTACGCTCGGATTCGTATAGAATTATAGTATTAGCTAATACTTCTATTCTTCTAAGCTCTAAGCTATAAAGTTAGTAATCTCTAGAGATAAGATACTAAGCTAGATAGCCGCCTTATCCTTTATATAAATCAGTAATACTTCGAGGACGGAGTTCTTACTATATCGAGCTACTATTATATTAAGTATCGCGATATAGCTTATAACCAATATAATACCGTCGAACTATCTTACGTCCTACGGGCGGAGTCGTTAGTATTAGGTACTAGATATACGCGGTCTACTATCCTATTATTATCTTCCGGAGTCTTAGGGGTCCGAGTCTTCCTCGTTTTCACTATCGCGTACGTTATTACCGTATATAAAGTTATAATAATAGCGATTTAGAAGAGGAATTTCTGTCTCGATAGATAGTCAGATAGATACTAGAGTATAAAAGATTAATAGTCTTAGTACTACTAGTATAGAAGATATGCGTATAGTTATCTTAGCTTCTAGGGAGCTAGCTTAGAACCGAGTTAAGAAGGTATTAAAGGAGGCTACTAACTTAAGGGCTATTATTCCTAGAGTACTAATTACTCTAATAGCTTTATCTTTTAAGTCAGTCAGAATACCGGGGTCTAGGGTGCGGACTAAGGCCTTAGCTTATCTTAGAATTAGCAAGAGGATTAGTCCGACTAAGTATTTATTACCTCTATCCTCTATATCTTCTTATAAGGTCTAGATAAAGATAGTATTACTCTTCTACTTATTCTTAGTATATACTAATACTATAGCTATAGCTATCGGCAGTATAATTATAGGGCTAAGTAGCTAGTTTATTAGGATAAATTTATCTTATAGCTATCTCGCTAATTCTTTAGCTCTAAGTAAAGTCTTATCTTTTAGTAAGATAGACTATCTCAGTAAGAGAGACTTCGATAACTGCGACGATTAGTCGATCGGAGAAGTCTATCTTTAATAGAAAGAGGCTATCGGGACCGTTAGCTTAGGGAAGGCCTAGTCTCGGATTATTTATAAGTCGGCCGGTAGAGATATATATCGGCGTTAACTTCGGGACGTATTCCGTATCGGCATAACTAATACTCTCTCGGTAGGTTAGTCTGATTCGGTATCTTAGATCAATTAAGAGTTACGAGGCGCTATAAGGAAAGGACTCGGTTTAGGTAATAATCGTAGTAGTATCTCTAAGTATTCTTGAACAAGGGATACAGATAGACTAGCAAAAGAAGTCCGTATAGATTACTCTGATTCGGGTATTAAAGATAAAAATCTCCCCTAGTAGTCTCTTAAGCGATTACTCCTCCCTTTAGTATTAGAGCCTCTAATATAGCGGTATATAGAGTAGTACTACCGGTAAAGTCTCCGGAGTATCGCAGGAGTTCCGGGTAAATAAGAGAAGGTCCTTTATATAAGGGGTAGTAGTTTAGAGACTTAATTTTACCTTATAAACTTGGAATTACTACTATATTAAGGGGCGTCCGAGATATATATATAGTAAAAGTCTTGATTCTCTCTATCGCTATAGTAGAGGAGCTATCTAAGTAAAGCTGACTAACGGCACTAAGTACTTAGTGCTATCTCTGTCTCGTCCCGTGATGTTGTCCCGTGACATAGAGAGGCTTTTATCATCTGTTGGATCGGCAACGATCAAGCGCCAGGCGCGACTGTCGACAGTCTACATGTTTGCTATAGTTGGCCAGTATACGAAGCGAAACATGGTTCAGTAGTCTATAGCGTACATACGAATAACCCCGTACTCCAACTAGACATCGTCCAACGCCCTGGCCGTGGGCATACATTCCTTAATATATCGCTCCAAAACCCCTGGGGCCAGTCTAGGCTTGGTTAACCCGTCCCGGTGCAAAAGGATACTGCAGATTTGCATGGTCCATAGGCAGCTGTGTGCTACTTGTCATATCCCACACTTAATCTCTGTGTAGTGTTACCCCGCTATCCTTCACGTTACCCTCAACTGTGATCTGCCACGTCTCTTCTACACGAATCTCTTGTAATATAGCTTTTGCCGGCTCCTCAAGTACAGCACTCGATCTCGATCTCGCTCTAGATCTCGACCTCCCACTCTCAATGCCCAACTCGGCACCAGCTTTCCCTCTCAAACTCGACGATGAAAAAACTTCCATAGCAGTGGCACCGGTACTTGCCTTCCCCACCGAGATCAAGTCCTCGTCACTGCCCCAGCGACTCGGTCTTGGACCACCGCGCCCGGTAGGTACTTTCATCAAAAGGTCTCGGTTCTCATAGGTCGAGGGCTGGACTTTGTATTTGGACTTTTTATAACCACGGTCTTGGAGCAGGGACACAAGGACTATTGCATTGGATGTGAATGTTGCGAGGAGAATGTCGAAGGAGGCGACGAGGGAGCGGAAGGATTGCTCACCGCGGTGTTCGATTACGCGGGGAATTTGGTAGAGGGTGAGTGCTATGCTGAGGATAGGGAGACTGAGTCGGAGCATGATGGATATTTTCCTAGGGCATTTTAGGGTCTCGGTCTATAATATGGGCTGGGTGGGGTAGTGTACGTACTGGGCTCGTGGAAGACGGGAATTGAGGATCATTGGGATGGGGAAAATGATTATAGCGAGGTTGGTGATGATGTTTAGGGCTCCGGTAGTGATAAGATGGGCGTAGCCTTGTCTACACTGTGGTCCTGGGTCTGGTATGACTTGCCAATAATGATGGAAAGGATGGCAAGCACTAAGGTTGCTTACAACCGTTGCAATGAACGTTATAATGAGGAAAGTATGAAGATATCGAAGCAAGCGCTGGTGTGATCGTTGCCATATTCCATCAGTAAGGGTGCGAAGAAACACGCTGGTGCTGTACTTGATAGCCCACAAACTAGACTGTCAACAATTTATACTGACGAGGATGAGACAGACTTACTATGCAGCATAGAAAACCCTGGAGACCAATACTAGCTGACTTCCGATTTTCCTATTCTGAATGCTCTTTTCCAATAATCCATCTGTCTTAGTATTATTGGTCCCATACACAAGTACCGCGTGAGCGAAAGCCATTCGCACGAGCAGTGGTGTAATGGCCATAACCATGACTCCATCTTCCAAAAAAACCTTCTCAGCCCTAACATATCGACCACAGAAACGGAGGAAGATGACTGCGAGAGCATAGGCAGTACACCACCAAGAAACTAGCAGTGTTGGTTTAGAGTCTCGAAAAGTCTGTATATCTGGAGCCTCCACTGCGAGGCGGCGAAATATGTCCATGGGGTTGGTTGGATGTGAAGTTCATGGGCACTCCAGACTTTTCGTACATTGCTCAAGTAGCTGTGGAATATTTCCAGACATCATAGTCAGGCAAGGAGGCTCCTTGTGAGGAGCCTCGAGGAGCCTCGAGTGCAGGTTGGCCTTTCATCAGCTCCAGTAAACGACCACTCGGCAGTACTATTGCTGACAGCGGCTATCCAATTCCGCTAGCGAAGATGGATATTGTCGAACCTGCTCAGTACAGGGTGTAAATAATGTGCGGAAGGGGATTGAAGGTGGGTCTCGTCCAGCATTATGTCTGTATCGGAAGAGTATGAGCTTAATTCGCGAATTCGACGCTGCTTATTGGAAGTCAGCACCATGAGACTTGCAGCGGAGGACGAGACCCCCTACCTACCTACCCCCTTGCGTACGGAAAAATTCTAGCCATGCACTCTCGAGACTTTGTGACTATTTCCCCAGTAAACTATATAGTATTGCTTTATGATTGGGTAGCATCCCTTGTGTAGACTCCCTGTAGTACGAAGTAGAAACCTGTAGAATAACGCACAAACTCTACTTTGCACATTATTTTCGCCCTGTACCCAGTAGTTCGCCAACGACTAGAAGAAGAGATCGGGCACCGAAGTACAACGGCACAGCATGATTGAGGACTGGGTAGTTGAAACAGAACTAGGAGACTGTAAACTAAACATGTTTCCCCAGCCGTGCTTATGACTCAACCTCAGATTGCCCGAGGATATGGAGGCTAAGAATGGATAAACAAACATTCGACCAAAAGGCCCAACAGGGTCTTAACCAGATGATGACTAACCCCACGTGAGCTGGGAAGTCCCAGCTTCAGATCGATGGGGGGAGGGGTGCAACTCGTGGGAGGTATGGATTAAGAAGCGCAAAAGGAGGGGTAACAGGCCGTCATTCGCCTTGCCAAGATAACTTCCACGTGGAGGAAGTAAGGATCTGGGCACGGTGGGTCTACTATTCGAGCCCGCCCGCTTCGTAGATTGGATCAGATCACGGAAATCAATACAGTACGGAAGTACCTTACTGTAGCGATTCGGCATTCTTTTGAGAAAACAGCCGAGCCGAGACGCCGGAAGCAGAGAAATGGAAGCTGGAGAAATTAGCGGCTGGTGTAAGCGAGTGCCTGCAGAAAGCCCAGTAGAACCAAGCATAGCTTGCTTGAGCTTTATACTTTTGTATCGCAACTGGTGATTGTTCTCCAGCCAATCGGACTTCTCGAAGACTCACTAGAAAAGTTGTCTATCGCCTGGCGAGGCAGATAATGTCTGTCCACTTGGAGTATTGTAACCTGGGTATCTGTTTCATGCAGCCGTTCCGCAGGCATTTATTTATTCGGGATTCTCTTATCAGCTTCCTCTTTCGGACGTGTCCATGTTGGTTGAAG
Organism: Rhynchosporium secalis; assembly: GCA_900074895.1. Taxonomy (NCBI): domain Eukaryota; kingdom Fungi; phylum Ascomycota; class Leotiomycetes; order Helotiales; family Ploettnerulaceae; genus Rhynchosporium; species Rhynchosporium secalis. Next base: position 5,809 of record FJVC01000298.1, read on the forward strand.
CCTTGGAGACGTTGGAGAGGAAGAAAGGAAGCCTGTACTCATCTATCATTCGCAGCAGCAATCTTGCTTGAGTTATCGATCTACTATAGCGGGGATTGGATCATTGATTGATTATTTGATTGATTGATTGAGTTTTGGAAACTTAGATTTATGCCGGATGGGCTGTGATTGTGACACGGCAGGTACGAAGCTATCGGTGACACTTTTGACTTCTAGAACGGAGCAGCTGATGCGCGACCCTTCGTATTAAGCCAGTCGGTACATCTACGGCTGCTCTTCGATTCTCGTGGGTGACATTACGGGATTCACCTTAGGATAATAATATTACTTACCATCTCGAGCCTTTAGCTCAGCGCATTAAGCGCCACTCCACCCATGATACCATAATGAGGAATGTGATGTGATCTTTGACAGCGGCATGTCACATTTCGATTATTATGCCTAGTTTTCATTCGCCAATCTGGGTAGTTGGAAGACATATCTGGCGTGGAGATTGAAATTCGAAACGCCGTAAAGACGTGCCTCTTAATTCTATGTGAGTCTGCGCCACCAAAGTCGCTATCTGCATCCATGATACCGCGGCCGCTCGTTACATCTTATGATTTGGAACATACGGATCAATGATTCGACACAGAAGGGACCAGCCTGCCGCCATTTCTTATCCACTATCGTTTGCTCGAATTAAATACATAATCGTCCCTCACCCGCTTGAAGGTTCAAGACGCCGAGGCTCGTCCGTCCGTCCATGATCCCAGCTCGCAAATTCGCAATTCGCAGCCCTCTGGCATTTCCCTGCTCAACCTTTTCATGCCATGCGGATACAATGGTGCTCTACTCGCACCCAAGTCAGGCTGTACAGCCAGAGTTGGAGTTGAACAAAAAAATTCCGATGCCTCCCATTACCACATCTCTGGGCTTGGCTGGCTTCGTGGAAGGTGCAAGCACGAGCTTTGTCTTATCTTTAATCGAGTATTCCAGGGGTGGGTAGCTATTATTTCGTCATTTCGTGACTTTGTTGAATCTGCTTCAATAGAAACGGCACAATTCACATCTGCAAGTAGATGGGACAGGTCTTATTTGTATTATCAGTATTCTGCACTTTAGTATTGCATCCGTCAATTCTTCTCCAGCTTGTCGCCACCAGTAGAAGGGTAGAGTAGAGAAGGGATAGCAGCCGAGCCGAGAACGCGAGGTCAGCTTACAGTATTCGCTTGGCAAACTCCTACTCGTATCTTTCAACCTCTCCCAGCAATAAATGGCTTCAACCCTGATATTTGTTGTTTGACACCACAGATTGTAACCGGCGATGGATGATCGATCCATAAAGATGGAAAATCCGAAGACGTACACGGCATCAACGTCAACAGTCACGCCGCTACTTATTACCAGACCAAAGGGCGTGAAGAATTTCCCAACAACAAAGGCTTTCGACAGCTTCAGGAGCGGTCCTTCACATGGATACGCGCCAGCAATAGGAGAAAATGGAAGAAGCTACAACCCAAGAGCCGCAGCCTGTAACACGGCAAATACTATTCTCGTACGGAGGCTCAGAGGGCGCCATCTTCAAATGATTGCTATCGGTGGCTCGATAGGTAGAAATATCCTTTTCATCCCATCTTTCTCCGAACATCTCACGTGAGTAAGTTCGCTGATCTGAAAATGCAGGTACCGGGCTCTTCATTGGTACGGGATCGGCTTTAGCTACAGGAGGACCTGCGTCTCTTCTTCTGGCATTCATCATGATCGGAGCAGTGTTGTTCTGCACTGTACAGGCGTTAGGTGAAATGGCTGTGACATTTCCCGTGGCGGGAAGCTTCTCAGCCTTCGCCACACGATTTATTGACCCCGCATGGGGTTTCGCTTCAGGCTGGAATTACGCCATGCAATGGGCAATTACCATGCCTCTGGAAGTCATGGCTGCAGCTATTACTCTCGAATACTGGAAATTGGATCTGCCTTCTTGGGCTGGCATCACGATTTTCCTCGCCCTGATTATTGGCATTAATCTATGTGGCGTCAAAGTTTATGGAGAAGCTGAATACACCTTTTCCATCTTGAAAGTCACCGCTGTTATCGGCTTCATGTAAGTCGAATCTTCTCAAATTTTGGCCAGTCGCTGATTTGCGCTCAGCATTCTCGGTGTTGTCATCAATTGTGGTGGAACTCAAGACAGCGGATACATCGGCGGTAAGTATTGGTCGAATCCAGGCGCATTTCACAATGGTTTTAAAGGATTTTGTAACATTCTCGTGACTGCCGCTTTCTCTTTCTCGGGGACAGAACTTGTCGGACTCGCAGCAGCCGAAACTCACAACCCCAGCAAAGCCTTACCTACTGCCATCAAGCAGGTATTTTGGCGAATCGCGCTCGTGAGTCTTGAATATCCTCCCTCGCTTCCTCTTTCGCTTGAAATTGCTAATCATACAGTTCTACATTGCTTCCATAACCATAGTAGGGCTGCTAGTACCCTACACCGATGAGCGACTCATCGGCCGCAACAACGTCGACTCTAAAGCGTCCCCCTTTATCATTGCCATCCAATCCGCCGGTATACAAGGTCTCGACAGTGTCATGAACGCCGTAGTAATGATTGCCGTACTCTCAGTAGCCAACTCCTCCATGTATGGTGCAACACGAACCCTACAAGCCTTAGGAGAACAAGGCCAAGCCCCTCGGATCTTCGCATATGTCGACCGCAAAGGTCGCCCTCTGGTCGCAATCGGTATTTGTTCCGCCATCGGACTCCTCTCCTACCTGTACGTCACATCCGTGCAAGGCGAAGCTTTCACCTGGCTACTCGCCCTCTCGGGACTATCTAGCATCTTCACATGGTGTAGCATCTGCTACGCGCACATCCAGTTTCGCAAAGCATGGAAAGAACAAGGGAACCTCCTCACAGATCTCGTGTATCAATCCCCTATTGGTATCATTGGATCCTGGATCGGATTTCTTGCCCTGCTCGCTATTCTCGCCGCGCAATTCTGGGTTGCGATCTCGCCGTCGGGCGTGGGTAGCCATCGTTCGGCTGGAGAGCAGGCAGTCAATTTCTTCGAGGCGTATCTTGCCATGCCGGTCGTGTTGCTGTTTTATGGGTTTTACAAGATCTGGTATAGGACGGCTTGGGTCAGGGTTAAAGACATCGACTTGCAGACGGGGAGGAATGAGTTTGAGACTGCCCACGTTCGTAGGGGTTGGAAGGACGATGAGAGCGAGTGGCCCCGATGGAAGATCATTTACAAGACGCTTTGTTGATCATTGTCGTTTTGGTCGCTTGGTTTTTCACTGTTCGTACTGGGCTGTAAGTGATTGGCCGGTCTGGATTGTTAGGGTTGTATGTTATGGCTGGGATTTGACTGATACGACGGGTTCGGAGATCAGATGCGGAGATACCATTGATTTTGATGCTCATTAATGAAGTTACGAACGTTCTTACATCTGTCCCTAACATCCGCTGTGTGTATGCAATCAAAGTCAAAGGATGTTGACGTGATTATAGCAGGACAAATCATGGTTCTGAAAATCATAAGCCGGGGCGGGTGACGAGGGGTAAATCCCAACATCGAACACCACCAAGTTTTTTGTCCTTGAAAAGCTCAAGCACGACCATGATCTTTAATATGTGATGTATTCCTTAGAGCTTGAGCACATCATGCGGATGTACTGAGGACGCCCCGGATCCATGTTCTAGAAGCATTTACATTGCACACAGTGCTTATTTACTCCTCAAATGATCTGTTTCCGATAGAACATTACCAGTGCATACGTCTGGCCTCAACCTCTCTGCTTTACTATCACGATGGCTCTGCAGTTTAATTAGTCTCTTCTGTGATTACAATCTTGCCTACTAGATGTGCATGAGTTTGAAAGAGTTGCGAGCAGATGGCGTGTCTGCCGATCACAGGCGAATTCAAGTACTGGCGATAAAAGGAATATATACATTAATACCGTGAGCCCCATGGACCTATTAAATCCAGTGCTTTCTTGGAGGATTATTTAAACTGGGCTTATACCCAAATCTGTCCCATGATGTACAAATCCAACGACGAAATTTGCTATGACTGATGTCCTGATATAATGCTCATTGCGCCGTAATCCAGATTCTACCATACCATATGCCAGTCCCACTCTCATTTACATCACAACACAGCATCCGTCCAGTTTCTTTAGCAGTTTCGGTAGTAATTTCTTAGCCAGCTTCTCCATTTCGTCGTTCTGGCCATTCTGCTGGTTGCCATGTTGCTGTTGGCCATGGTTCTGGCCCCCAGGATACCCGCCTTGTTGGTGACCACTTTGAGGTTGTTGTCCATGAAACCTACCATGCTGTTGACCTTGCTGGTAGGAGTTCGCAGGGGGCATTGTCGCTGGTCCACCGGACAAGTTGATATACATCCTCCCAGCATTCTCCTCTGTTTCATACTGCAGGCCCAGCTCTCTGCATACTTGCTCGACTCTCGGTTTGATCTTCTGAACGTGGTTCACGGAATGGTTACCCTTACCAACAATCCTATAACCTCGTTAGTCATAATTTTCGACATAGCCTTGTTTGCGAAGAGTCTCACACATGCAGATGCGTCTGCCCGTTCTGCTGCGCATATCTTATCCTCTGCTCCAGAATATCTTCAGCCTCTTCTACGAATTGTCCGTGCAAATCAATGGTATCGTCCGCAACTCGGCCAGGCGCATTGTTCTCGCGAAAGATAAAGTCGGAGGCTTGTTTATTGAATTGGTCCATTTTGGCAGCGTGTCCCTTGCCTTCCTCTGATAATTGATGAGCCCCGGCTCCATCGCCTCGCTCATAAGCCTGATGCGCCTGTGTGCGGCGTCAATTTCCTATTCAAAGATGGAGAGATGGAGGATGAAGCTGTGTGAAGAGGTGTCGCTGCCAACGTACTTTATCGAAACAGGACGAGCGCTTGCCAGCCTCTTGTCGCGCAAGGTCGCGGAGACGATCGTATTCTGCTTCGGCGTCGCCGCTCGAGGAATGATTGAATGCTGGAGCGATATGTTAGCTTTCATGCGCTTCCTAGCTGTGGGAGGATCGAGGATCGGAGTGTTCCTCAGGCGCTTGGCTCTACATACCTTTCCCTCCGAGACGGGTCATAGGGTAGGAAGCTGAAGACATGATTGATAGTAATAGAATTGGAATGCGACAAGAAGGATGCAAAAAAAAAGATTGACACCGACAGCACCAGAGCGGTGCAAAAACTGGTATTCGAAGGATTTAAGCTTTAGCTGGAGAAATTGGAGTTGGAAGCTGGCGAGCCTAGCGTCATGGAGGTCAGCTCCACAGGGTCCTCGGCGATTATGCTGCATGCCCGCAGCAGCAAGCCATTGACAACGGGCTACATATAATGAATGGAAACAAAAGTAGATCATCGGTTTCATTTTTTAAAGTAGATTTGGTTGAATTACATGTGATGTGATAGATACAGCTCATATATCCTTAAGGGTAGAGACATATTCCCACCGATGAAACCTGAAGCATGATATTAGCTACCCAAATCTATACCATCCACTACCAAGACTTACTGCTCTTATTAGTGGGAGTTGTACACTCTACCTCCGCGTTGTTTCGTTGACTAAGACGCTGAGTGAACGTGCAATCTTAAAAACGACAAAGTATCTCAGGCTCAAATTCTCTACTCCAAGAGCAGAACAACTATTGGCTCTTTGTTTGCAATCAGAAGTGCTCAAAGCGACGATACATCAAGACAGGAAAACGAGGCTGGGCAAACTCGCTCTGGCGAAGCGAGGATCTGTTACCTCTCCTAAAGTCAATAAATAATTATATGACTTTGATGTCTTACTTTATGCGAAGTATCTCATAAGAGGTGAAAGTCGCAAAGTTATTACAGGACATTACTAAAGTATTGGTTCAATGTCACGTGAATACGTTATGACCTTGCTTAATTGATGAGTTTGCTTCGCCCGAGTCTGAGACCATCCTCTAGCCTCGAAAGGAAGTAAAATTGTTGTGTCATAGCTTCCTTTCCGAAATTGAACACATTAAGGCGGTAGACATTCTCTTTTTGATTTATTTCATCGATATTTCGAGATGCTGCCACCCCTCGCATAACTCTTATTGGCTTGTCGTACAGCTGAGTATACACAGATCTTGTCTCTTGATTTTCCCCCCTCAAATCCGTCTCTGGATAACTTCTATGCTAATATCAATGATATCAATAAGACAGTTGTAAAGATTTGCTTCCCTATGCTGCATTTAATTTCGTGTAATGAAGCAAGAATGCCGCCTTTGATTAGACTTGACTCTTGAAGTTCTTCCCACGTTAAGGCAGCTGACTGTCGACATCAGGAGGCCCTCAAGTCGATGTAATAGGATAACTTTTACCTCTTCTCCTTTAGAAAGTAATAGCTAATATTTGCGTTTGACGATCGTCTCGTATTATAGGTTCTTAAACGTACGCTTGATGAGTCGGTCACCTCTACCTACAGGGTTAATCATAGTATCTCCAGATCGCTAAGCCAAGTAAAAAACAGAAATATTACCTTTTTTAACAACTATAGCGAAGTATTAGAGGCTATCTTGCGATACACATCGTTTGTCAACCGCACGGCGTTGTTACGAATATCGTGCTTGTTCCACTTTCATAGTTGCCTGTCTCTCTTTTCGAAAGTCTGCATGAGGACTACGATTGCTCAGATAAGCAGTTTCTCAAGTGGTTCTCGGAATCGGGCCCTCCTATTTCTGACATGAATCTGGACTTTCGTTGCTCAGGAATTGATGGCGCCTGGGTAGCTTCGAGAAAAACTCCAACTTGTCTCTTCACTCTATCGACAAGTCCAGGATCAACCTCTGTCAACACATGGAACACTTCTTCCCGCGTTTCTCCCTTGACACCGCGATAACACGGCCAAGACTCCTCACCATCCTGTCCTGCCAGCCTTCATATTTGGGATCGTCTGAATGGGTCCAAGAAATTCTAGCAAACTTCAAATTCCAGCTCGGGGGACTGACCTGTCGACTCGGACACGACTTTTGTCAGCTGTTTCTTGTGCTCAGGTGTGGACCGGCTCTCTAAATTGCAGAATTGCAACGCGGCTTTGGAGGTCACGTAACCTGGATGAGAGCCATAATTCCCTGCAACAGAACTGCGCCATCTCGAAGGAGGGGGTTGATTACTCTGATCGCTCGATTTGCTGGGAAGTCTGTCGGTAATTGGATCCGAGTTTATAGCTTTGTGCATCTGGATATGCGAGAGCCCGAGCTTGCAGCATAGGATCTTCAGATGGCTCAATTCCAGGGAACAATTGAGATGGAGAGAATGCAGCCTGCTCAATCTCGCTGAAGTGGTTTTGTGGATTCCGGTTCAGAGTGAGCTTGCCGAAAATCCTAACTTGGATGGTGCCCAGATCGGCTGGATATGTTCCCATATCCCAACATTTTGTCATATCCAAAATACCGTAGCCTAAACTGCCGCACATCGTTTGGATTAATGACGTGCACTTTGGCTGTATATGATGGGAACTCGCGATGTTCGATTGCATCGTAAAGATCCCGAGCGGTAGCATCTGGATCATTGCCTGCCAGATGCGTAATATCTTCATCGGAATAATTCTTGTAGCCCAAATCAGCCTCCAGATACATATGAACATATTTAAATGCCCTGTCCTCCATTACCCACTTGTGAGCATGCCCCATATAACCGTTCTGTAGCGGTAAGAGGAAAAAGTGCAGTAGTCGCTATACAGCCACATCACCATATATAATGACTCTTGGTTACGGATAACCCAATCCCAAAAAAATAGTCGGATTCCGGGTATTTGTGCGTGGATCTTTT
>FJVC01000652.1:0-15284 GCA_900074895.1 Rhynchosporium secalis
AATTACTTAACTAGAGATAAGGAGATTAAGGTTAAGGAAGATAACTATAATAGTAATAATATTCTAGTTAAAGTCTCTACTAATAAAGAAGAAGAAGATAATAAAGAGGAGTTCTCTAAGTAGGAGGGATTTATTATTATAGATAAAGAGGATAAAGAAGATATAGATTAAGAGGAATAGGTTCTTTACTTCCTTTATTATTATAATACTCTTAATTGAACTTCTTTTAAAAACTAAACTACTCCTTATTACTATCTGCTATTACTATATAATCTGAAAAGTCTCTGATTTAAAAACGTAGTTATTTTTATTAATAGTTATTGATATTCTAGTATTCTTAGGTTTTAGTATTCCTGGGTTTTCCCCGTGAAAAAAGTCTAATTGCAAGTTGAGACATATGGCTACTAAAACCCGCTATAAGCCCGGGGAAAATCGAAGGGACCTCGCTCGGCTAAAACCATATTTCGAATTCCTCGGAAGTCTGAGCATGTGAAATAGATGGAGGAAACCTTAGCTGATAGAGGGTAGAGGCCTATACCCAAAACAATAGAATAAGACCTTTTATGTATATGTGTCGTATCAAATCGAGTCGGCCGCTAACTATACTAGGCTATCTAGCAACCTGGGTCCTGACTCGGATCCTCCTAACTATATGACCTTCAGGTATCCTGTCGTGGCAGTTATCCTATGAGAGTCGATAGGATTAGCTATCAGGTGCCAAATTTTTAGAAGTAATAAGGTTTAATAATAGAGGTATTTTATTATATAGTGAATTTAGTAGTATACTAATAATTAACTCGTCTTAGAGTAGTCGATAGTTAAAGTAGGTAACTTGGAATTGCCACTTTAGTAGAATTATAAATATATATACAAGAACAGAGTGTACGGAAAATTCTGAGTATAAAGTATACGCCAAGTAGGAGTACTTCTAGGTACAGCTGTGTCCACAGCCAATTTACTAATAAAGATAATGAATTTACTCAAGTACGACTCGAGAAAGCGCAAATTATATGATTAGCTCGCTCTCGATACCGGCTAGCGGTAAGGGACGTGCATGCGGCCGGTCGCTTTTTATACCCTTTCAGGTGTGGCTCGTAGACATTTATATCCATGACGCCATCCTGGATGCGGACCACAACAACTTGTGTTGACTATGATACTTGCGACCGCTCCTCCAAATGTACGGTATTGTCCGCATACCAAAATCGAAACGTAGAAGAGCACACTGACCTTTTCACACCTGCAAATCAGAGTTTGTTAAAAGTATTGCCAAAAAGTAGCAGCGCTTCTTCCGAGTAGAGGAGTACACTTATCGAAATTTTTGCTCTGTTGAACATCTCAGCGTATTACGTCCTAGAAGGGGTCGCTTGTTGAATTTCTTCGTTCTCGCCTCTTTGCTGTGCGGATAATATCATACACCAGGAGCGCTCTTCCAAATTCCATCAAGACACCTCCACTCCTCTTCTTTCGATACCTGTCTTGACCAACCAGCTACTATCGTACCTACTTGATCCGAGAACATGATGTTTGCCCAAGGGCACTCAACTTGCGCCGTTGTAAATTGGAGCTATGGGATCAAAAGCGCGTGCACGCTTGAAGTCGAATACAACCAGAAATGTTTCCGTATCACACTTTCCTCCTGTGCGCTTCTAGGTAATACTATTGAAGGTTCACTGCTTCGAAAGCTCGATGATATATTAAAAGCTAGGGACAAGGATAAAGAGGAAGTCATGGAAGAGATCGCGGATGTCGTGTGCGAAGCTGGAATCCCAGAATTTGAATAACTAGCTCCTCCGAATCCCCAAAAGAGTCTTCCAACCGACTTATCTTCTTTTCTCTACCCTGAGTCGTTTTATTTTCAGCTGGTCACCATCGAAGGCCGGGCGTAGATAGTTCGGAAGGATCACCCGGCTCCCGAAGGCCAATTGTGTCCCTTAGAGACGGCTGCCTCGACTTTGCCAACTTTTGCGATGGGGGAAATTCAGGTCCTTCAAACATTTCGAGGGAGACATATCACCAAAGTTTTGGTAAAGGGCCAGGAAAGATGCTGCAAGATCTCAAGCAATATGACCCAGTCAGCTGTTCAACGCGAATTCGATTGCCTCAGCCAAGTCATGGCTGCTGGTGCTGGAAATCTAATTAGAGTGCCAAAATTAGTTGGGCTTGTTCGCGCGCCTAGCAATAATCTCAATGATCAGGTCGTTGGAATAATAGAAGAGTTCATCCAATCTCGTCCTGGTTCCTCCACACTTCGAAGTATCAATGGGCAGAATGTTTCCGAGTCTCAAAAGGCGAAATGGATTGATCAAGTACGGCAAACTGTGGAAGGCCTGCACAGAATTGAAGTCATCTGGGGAGATGGCAAGGCAGATAATGTTCTGATGGATGCGGATGATGATGCATGGCTGATTGACTTTGGGGGCGGATGGACGAAAGGTTGGGTCGATGAAAATTTGGCCGGAACGCTAGAGGGTGACATGCGAGCTGTAGGAAAAATCGAAGATTTCCTAGGAGTTAGGAAATGATAGATATCGATTGAATCACATAAGGTTATCTATCTCATCCATCCTCTCTTTACGGGCTGTTAGTATCAAAATATTTCCTTTCGTTTGCATTTCTGCTAATCCTTCTTCATACTGTCTGGACTTGCTCGTACCAGAATTACTTATGTCAGAACTATGGCTATGGATACACTGTACTTAGAAGTACTGCGACGCGGCGTACACTATACACTTAGGAGCTATAGCTCATACAGAGATTTCCGGACACTCTGTTCTTAATCATCTATCAATAATTCTATCAAGTGCAAGCAGGCTTCTAGACGTCGATCAAAGTTACTTTGATAGTATAGCGCAGTGTCCTCCGAACCAACTACCGATATACGTTCCCTTTCTCCATGGAAGAGAGATGATTTTTGGGATTTACAGATAGACGGCCTACCTAAGGCAGTAGGTGGCATCGGCTCAGATGGATCGGTAGCCTTCTCTTTACCGTATTCAGGGACGTAGTGTAGAAGCCCGCGGAAGTGGTGAGCTGGGTCTACCCACCCCGAGAGAATATGGAGTCTGATTTTCTGATTAGAAGCGGTCTGTGAAGCGCCGCGACCTGGAGATCGCTTCAAGGTCCCCTGAAAGCGAATTTTGCATCAAATTCATAATCCTGATCAAAGTGCTTCGAATAGATATATTCGTTACTGTTTCTAAGAAAGGTACAAGAACAGCGATGCCCTTCAAAATACTGCCAAACCGGCCCTTCACAAAGATGTCACTGAGTGAAAGCCATGCGCATACAACGCAGGGGCGAAATCAACCAATTAGATTGTTCAATTGATTCAGTGCCTGGCGCCGCCTACGTAGACCAGCTTTCGAAAATAGATTCCTGTACAGAATCTAGCATAGAGAAACATACCACTCTACGTTTAAAATCCCGAAAACTTCTGGATGCATGTATACATCGGCCCTTGCCTTTAGATAGAAGGCTCATTTATCTATGTATATCAACCACTTCCAGCTGACTGGTTCTCGCGATGGTCGTACTTTAGCAGACCCACGCCGACATCAGCCCGATTATACTTCTCAATGAGAGATAGCATGTTGTTCAAGACCCTATACACAGATTATTAGAGCTCTGGGGATTGCAGATGGTAGACATCGTCGCTATGAAACTCACGTCCTCTGGGCCACTTCTAGCTGAGGGGTCCTTGTGTGGATCATACTCAGGCAGACCGAAGTCAATGTCAGTCTTAATGTGCTTCTCAATCAGAACAGCATGTTGTTCAAGGCCCTGTGAAAACTTTGTTAGATTTTTGAGGATCTCGATGGTACCAGCTGTCAATTTATGACTCACGTGTTTCTGGATTTGGCAGCTGGTTTGCCAGCAGATGCGTTGAGATCGAACTTCATGCTGTAGAGCCTGTTCCGATCATCGAAACCGTTCTGCGGCTCAGATGGTGGGAAGATCCGTTTGTACTCGTCCAAGTATAGCTGACCAAGATTCTGCGCACCGTACCGCCTCCACATACCAAGGTCGAGTTCGTTGTGCCCGTAGAAGGAGCCGACATCGAGGAAGACTATCTCACCAGTTTCTTTATCTGTCCCAATGTTGCCTCCCCAAAGATCGCCATGGATAAGGCGAGGCTTGATAGCATTAGAGCCCTCCTGTAGCGGATCCAGCAGAACGGGCACGACATGTTCCAGCATGAGCTCCGCCGCTTTGGATAGCTCTGGCCATATGCCGTTGGATGCGGCATCTGTATCGACAGCTTTTTTTCAGAACCTTAGTGAATTACGCTCTCCAGCTGGTTTCCCACCCTGCCGGGATGTGGCGCAATTCCGTCGAAAGTCGGAACCTCAAAGCCGAATTTGGCGTTGGGTGAGACCAGGCTGTGTAATTGAACCACGCGCTGCGCCATTTGCTTTGGATTGGGAAGGCTCATATCCAAGTCGTGGAAATCTTCGATGAAAAAGAACGTAACGGGTGGGCTGAAGGTGTATTGTCCTCAGGCGACTGCCCTGGGCACCAGGCCGGGGATGAGAGCATTGATGATACTGATGGCGGTAAATTCACCTCGACAGAGTTGTCGGCCATTTTCGTCAATTGCCAGCTATCATAGATTAACACATGACAAGTCGACTTCCACGCCATTTGCACGTGGTACATAGAATGAATAACGATACCTTCAGAAAGAATCGTTTGACATCTCCATCCGGAAACTCAACAGTCACGCGTCCTGTTCGGTTCCATTTCGAATCCCCGTAGGACTCAGCATTCAATATCCTAGATACTATCGGAAAGACTAGAAGGTAATCGAATGCTGTTAATGATCATATGTTTTGTTTTGGTTATAAATTTTAGATACTCTTCACAGGTATCTACCTACCGTTGAAGACTGCCAGGTCCAGAGGGAAATCTCCTTCAACATCTGCCAATATGCCTTCCTTTCTTTGAGTAATGTGAAGCTGAGTAGGCATGTTCAAAGCGTGAGGCTCAATGTGAGCTACTGACGTCGCTGACAGTACAGGATTTGCTGGAAACCACCTGCTTTCAGTTTTCAAAGTCGAGATATTGGACAAGAAGAAGACGAATCAGAACTGAGAAACATCCAAATCTCCAAGAGTCCAGATAGGGCTGAGGTGTTGTCATTGATAAGGAGACGGGTTGTGGTTGGTAAGCTCTTTGCATGTTACCAGTGTGTGCAGATAGCGGGCAGAGGAGGGGCTGTGCCACGTCCAGCGCTTTCGACGGATGGTTCGGCTCTAATACCATCCACTTTTTTGAACTACCCATTGAAGATAAGCTCTGGATGAAACTGAACCGCTTTAGCACACATAGTTCTACGGGGTAGTCCTCCTAAGGGTAAAACCATAAGACCTACAGGTGATATATTAAAAATCTATTCTTAGGCAGCTAAGCCGCTGAGTTCTCTCGAACATTGAACAAAACATGATGGCCTATAGACGTAACAGGTCCTATCAATCGCTGCCAAAGAACATCAGAGATATAGAGGGACTATTCGCAGGTACCACGCGCGCATACGCAATTGAGCAGAAAGAAAGAAGCTAGAAAACACCCCCCGCCACCACCCAAAACGCCATCGCCCAAATCCAACAATCCAAATTTCTACCCTAATCATTCACTTCAGGCAGAAAAAAAGAATCCTAGCAAGCCTGAGATATCAAAAGTAGGATACTTGAAGAAATAACGGGAAGAGAGTCTATGCGAGTCGGAAACGAGATTTCTCCAGCCCTCGTAGTGACTTCTTCGATGGAGCACTTTCGTACGCGAGATAGGGAAAAAAGGAGAGTGATAGGATTTCCTAAGAATATATATTAATTTTAGGAAAAACGAGCGCTCTACTTCTTCATCTTAGTATCATTAGCTGGGAGGAAAATGCCTGGTTCGTGCTGCTTGTTCTAATTCTGATTCAGTATATATAAGTCTGCTTTATTATCACGAGAAACGGACGCGAAAGTAATGTGCTACTAGTCGTTCGTACTCTTCGTCTTCTTTGTTATCTAAATGATATCTCATATCGCTCTACTTAAAACCTAGATCACCTGGTTACGTACTATCGAAAATGAATAAAGGGATCGTCTTGGCTTAGCAAAACAAAGTGATCTAGTTGTTCTTCAGAGAAGAGGTTTAAGCGCCGAAGGTCTTCCCAGCCTTGACTTCTCCGCTATCTATCGTTCTTATAGAGTTTTACGGCGTATTTGAATAGACGTTTTTCTTCTTCTTCTAGAAGCCGCTGCATCCTCGCTTAATCATACTGCTCGCGCCAGTATCAAAAGAGTTGATTCAAGAAGCACTATCTACCTATAGGTCGATTATAAATATCGTTCGTTCCGGCATGTTGTTATTTGTCTTAATACTCCTTATGCGATCTCTTCCCTACACACGCTTCCCGCTCGCCACGGCTGCTTTCCAGCCCGTAGAACTCCAATCTCACGACATGACGATCTCGCTAATCCCGAGACTAGACAACCGCAAAGCCCTACAACATCATCAATCACTCAACGACTATCATAACCCAGAATTCAAAGCTCGCGTCTCAAAACCAGCCATTCACTCAGATCCACTTATTCTCGACGTCTCGAACTTGAGCGAGCGAGGCTCTCGCAGATACCCGCCGTTCATGCCACTCAAGATCTGATCCACAAGCAAGATGACAGCATTCGATGAAAACGAAAAGAAGAGTATCAGGCATACTCATTTCTTCTCATCACGCTATCTTTCTTCCCCCCAAGAAAAAGAAAGTGGTGCGTGGGAACGAATATGTACATGATTGTCTTTAGTTTAACATCCATTGTTGACCCAAGGGCTGGGCTGATTTACTTCATTTCATTCCACCCTCCCGACGCGAGAGGAATACTCACTCCCGCTCTCGGGGTAGGAATTGAGAAAACAGTTCACATCATTATAAGGGTAGGGCGTTGGGGGCAGAGAAATCTGCATGTTCCGTGATTGATACCATAACAAATAAAATATCTAATTCTTCAACACACAAATAGGCCTTGATCCCGGATTCGTTTCCTGCTTTTTCTTTGTATGATCGTCCCTATCTAGTGCGACAGAGTCGGACTATTGCTGCGATTGTGGGCTGGAGCGGATGAATCAGGCAGTTGGCCAAGGAATATTGCGTGGATATACCACGACAAACTTTTATTTGGCGAAACGATTTGTAGAAGCTAGATAGCTAGCAAGAAAAGAGAGTAAAGAATTGAAGATAAGACAAGCTACGATCGCGTCAATCAGACACGAAAGATTGAAAAAGCAGGCAGATGAGCAGTGCGCAGTAGGCGTGGAGCGTAATCTGCTAAGCAGGAAAGTCGTAAAGGATTTTCGGAAAAAATAGCATTATCATAGATAAAATCTGCGTAGGAAGAAGTACGCAGTATCAGAGAGGCATGTACTCTGCGTGACAGGAAACCCAAATGAAAACCTCGAAAGGAAACTACTTTGAAACTGCTCAACCACTACCACCATCGTATCAAGTGAAGATGCGATGAATACTCCTGTCCCACCACACGAGCATTCATTCCCAACTCATCTCCTCAAGACACCATCAGACCGCCTTGATAAGCTCTGTATTGAGAGCCTGGCCTTTTCCAGACCAGATGCCGAATCGCCGTTTGATGGCCTTCCAAGTCTCAACAAAAGCGACATAGCAGATCAGAGCCCCAAAGACGACACCCCATTCCCAAGTTATGCTCTTATGCTTGAAGACGGTCTGATTCACAACCGGGATATAGATAACTGGGAATGTGATGACAAACCCAGCTACTACAGCCCAGAGTAAGAAGCGATTGTAAACCAGAGCTTTGAAGATAGAGAATGGGCCTTTGAAACGCTTCGGATCGAGGTTGAACAAGCTGCGAGAGAAATGCTTGACTTCCCAAGCGGTAACCAGGAGTAAGAAACTCAGAACAGCGAACACGGTAGCCCGGCCTTCGAAAACCACGTCACAGGTCTCGTTGTAGCCTTCGTTACAATCCGTGCCGAGATTTCCGCCGCCTTTGCCGAAAACGATAATGATGAATGAGACGAGGCACAAGATACCGGCCCATGTCCCGTAGAGCATTTTGTCGCAGATAAGTTCCCATGTGAAGACGCCGACGCGCAGATCGCGAGGACAGCGAATCATGATATCGGCTTGGGCTTCTTCCATGCCGAGACCAAGGGCGAGGAAAGAGGAGGTGATCATGTTTACCCAGAGGATCTCAAGTGGCGAGAGAGGGAAGACGGAGTTTCCTTCGCTATCTTTGAATGCCAAGGCTATCAAGAGGAGGATAACTTGGGAGATGTTGGAGATGAGGAGATGCATTAGGAACTAGAGAGCATCAGGATTGTGTGTGAGTAGTAAGGATATGGGACGAGAAATATACCTTCTGAATGTTGTCAAACAGACGACGACCTTCCTCAACGGCTTTGACAATCGAAGCGAAATTATCATCTGTCAATACCATATCGGCAGCATCTTTAGCGACATCAGTACCATTAATACCCATTGCGATACCGACATGTGCGCGTTTCAATGCTGGTGCATCATTGACACCATCTCCGGTCATGACACAGAAAGCCTGTCGACGACTCAAAGCATCGACCATTCGAACTTTGGTAGTCGGACTACATCGTGCGAGTACAAGAGGTAGGGAAGGCAAGGAATCGATCTCGGCGTCCGAAAATTTGTCAAAATCTTGTGCTTTCATAACAGAATGATGAGTCTGGGACGATGGGTCGAGAATCCCAACTTTTTGTGCAATGGCGGTAGCGGTACTGAGATGATCGCCAGTGAGCATATGGACAACGATTCCTGCCCCGTGACACTTCTTAACGGCGTCGAGGGTCTCGACTCGGGGTGGATCATAGAGACCAACAAGACCTTGAAGTCTGAGCTTCGATTCCATGAAAGATCTATCATTGAGGGAGTCCTCTTCGTCCGCATCAAGGGTCTTGGTCGCGATACAGAGGACCCGAAGACCCTCGCTGGCAAGCAGTTCTAGAATGGGGTTGATCAATCCTTCTTCCTCTTTGGTGATGTCTAGAACTGGGAGGATAGATTCGCTCGCGCCCTTGGCGAAGACTTCGATGCTACCAGTTTGCTCGTTCTTGAAAGCTACCGACATTCGTTTCAGACTAGAGTCAAATTGATGCTCAATGGCTGCGACCATTTGACCATCACGTAGCTGAGTTTCCTTTCCACGACCAAACCTCATTGCCAAGACTTGCAAAGCAATTTCAGTTGGGTCACCGATTGCAGTCCATTCTCCAGGGTTGGCGTCGAGCGATTTCTCGTCGACTGAATCGCCACTGGAGGAGTTGGATCGAAAGACGGTCGCGAAATTGCATAGAGCGACTGCATCCAGGACTGGACGTAGAAGTGCAAGTTTGGATTGAGAAGTGAAGTCAAGTTTGTCAAGTGGTTGATCGTTGATTGCAAGCTTTCCATCATCGGGGTCTAGGATGTTCGTGGCATCTTTGACGCTGAGCATGCCTAATTCGGGAACCCAGACTTTGTGGGCAATCATTTTACCCTGGGTCAGGGTTCCGGTTTTGTCGGAGCAGATATTTGTTACTCCTCCGATGGCTTCGAGAGCAGCCATGCGTCTAATGACAACATTACCTCGAGCCATTGCTTTAACGCCGACAGCGATAGTAATTGTCATGACCGCAATTAGGGATTCTGGTATCACAGCCACTGCGACGCAGATACCGTAGAGGACAACCTCATTGTGAAGCTCCCATTTATTGGCCGAAAAGACAATGATAGCCAGAAGGACGGCGAGACCAAAGAGCAGAATTGCAAACTTCGAGAGCTTGACTTGCATCGGTGTTCCGACGAGTCCCAGAATACTCTTGAAACCACGACTAAGCTTTTGAAAGAAGCGACCGAAAGCACTCGAACTGGTTGCTTTGGCGTCCTCACCTCGTAGAAGGGAGGCCACGCTTCCGACTTGAGTCTGCATTCCGGCTGCAACAACGATACCGGTAGCACGACCACGGGTAACAGTAGTAGCAGAGTATACCATGTTGATCCGATCTCCGATAGAGGTATCACGGCCTCCATTCGAGAGCGTATCTACATGCTTTGAAGCTGGTAGTGACTCTCCAGTGAGGAGGGCCTCATCGATCTCCAAGTTGGCGCTTTCTAGCAAGCGAAGATCTGCAGGGACAACAACACCGGTAGCGAGTTTGACGACGTCACCAACAACAAGGGTGTCGGCTCTGACGATTTCGATCTTGCCATTACGGATGACTTGCGAAGAGGGAGCAGCTAGGCTGAGCAGCGATTGCATCGTCTTTTCGGCACGAAAGTCTTGAACAAATCTAGTTGATGTTAGCTCATATCAAACCATGACTCGGAGTGGCGAGCAGCTCGGGTGGCGTACCCAAGAACAATGTTCAGAACGATGACGGCTGAGATCACAGCACCTTCGATGAAATCTAGAGTGCCATAAGATAGAGCCATGGCGATGAGAAGGACCTTTAGTTGAGTGTTAGAACCAGTGCCTCGACCACATCTTGGAACCCACAATCGTCAAGCTATTGGAGACTTGTCTCAGGAAGACTTCTCCAATGGACACTTTGCCCGAGCCATCGATTTTATTAGGGCCATCCCGTTCAAGACGAGAAACAGCCTCAGTAGAAGAAAGTCCAAGTCTGTTTCTTTGTGTAAGCAAGAATCATCTGATGTCAGGGAGAGTCAAGCCGTACTGTGGATGAACTCCTAGGTGGGCAGCAACCACAGCTCCATCGGACACATGTGCCGTGTCTGGATTTCCATCCCACGCCGAGTCAGACGTGAGTGAGCCATCTTTGCCTCCGATCTCGACAATACTGTTGATGGCAGTATCATCATCCAGAGAGCCCGGGATGGACGGTTTTTCTTTGTTGGGGTTTTCGGTTTCTACGGGGGGGCTTGGCAGCCGTATAGGCGGTTCGTCAGGATCTTGACCGTCCTGAGCTTCAATGGCGACAGGCTGGGCGTGGCCATCGATTGGAGTCGTGAGAGTAATAACCATTCGTTTGGGGTGAGGGTGACTCGAGATAGATAGGGGCCTGGGAAAGGCGTGGTGTTGTGGTGTTGTGATATTGTGATATGGTGAGGGAAGGGAAGGGAGTGGGATAGTGGGATAGTGGGATTGTGGGATCACACCCCTACCAAGTAGATCAGATTGATACCTCAGGTATCCAGGGAGATGCGCGTCAGTCAGTCTCCGCTTTGCCATGCTTTGCCATGCTTTGCCATGCCTTGCCATGCAAATACCAGAATATCAGTGGCCGACCAAGCGATGTCAGCCATGGCGTGCGTGCAGACCGACCTCCTACCTACTGTAGTAAGTACTGCTATCTGATTCGATGATAAGAGTCAGCTTGGACTACGAAGCATGTACTTCGTAATCACTCCTGATCTGCCGGTCGCAGGCATACTGTACAGTACGCGGTATGTCGGATATTCTGACTGGCTGAGAGAATCCGTCAACTGGGTTGGCACGTGTCAGGACTCGGAATGGAATCATGTTGTTGGCTGCTGATATATATGTGCCAAGCTTGTACTGTACTGAGCGAGTAGCCTGCAGGCACCTACCTCACCGACAAGCAAGCACTTGTGGCAAGGGCGCAGTTTCGAGTCACGTGCCATGAATGACATGGCATGGCCCAATCTGACGTGCTTCTGGAATAATGGCCATGGCCGCCAGCCAGTCTAGCCAAGCCAAGCCAAGCCAAGCCAAGCCAGCCAGCCACGAAGAGATGACCCGATCCCCGATATTGGCAGGGACGCAATTGACGGCAAGTATACTGTAGTAGACGGACATGCTCCGCCTTGGTATATGGTATATGGTATATGGTATATGGTATATGCACCCGCAGTGGGTGACCATGATCACACGATCACATGATCATATGATCACATGACCTCAGTAAGCACTCGCCACACACCGCCACGACGTTCACAGGCTTGCCACCGGAACCATCTCCAAAGGCATCGATCGATGATTTCAAAGTTGTCGATGACATCCCTAGCAGAAATGTGCAACCTAATCATGTGTAAATATATGAATGCATAATTGTGTCATTACTTCTGATCGACTGTTGCTTCTTCTAGCGAGCACGTTCGCGAGAATGGCTTCCGAAGACACAGCTAGGACCGTATGTTCACATTTCTTCTTCCTCTTCGGATTCAACGTGGTATTGAATATGGCTCGCGGACGCCGAGTATATCCCGAGAAACTCTGAGTTGAGTACTACCTCAGAATCAACTCAACTCAATTGTACTCATTTATAACGCTGTTCGAATTTCTTTCTCATCGCTCAGACATCCCTCCCTCCTACGTCGTCTAGCATTCTGCACCGAACAAGTACACCGCGGTATCAAGCGCATTCAGCGTAACATTCACCCTCCCCTCCTGACATCCCAAATCGGCCCCGTCCCAAACACTCGTCACCTGATACTTCCCCCCATCCTTCAACTGCGGCACTTCACTAAAAACCGCCTCCATCGTCCTCGACTGATTCAAGGGATTCATCAAAGCAACGATCGTCCCATTACTAGAAGCTCCAGACCAATACATCGCCGGAACCGTGCTGTTGAATGTATAATCGGGGTTGACACCCCACTTGTACGGCCGGGCGGGTTTGCCGATGATGGGGTCTTGGTTGAATGCCAGGAGATACTTGTTTTGGAGGAGGGCGATTTGCTCGGGCCGGAGTTTCGTGAGATCGGTTCCGAGGAGGAGAGGTCCCTTCATGATGGCCCAGAGGGCGAAATGGGTGCGTTCTTGCTCAATGGCGAGGCCATTCCCGACCTCCAACATGTCAGGGTCGTTACGGCCCCAGAAGTCGGTCCAGTCCAGTAAGAAGGAGTTGACATTGAGAATCTCTAGGATGCGGCCCCAGGAAGCTTGGAAAGGTTAGCGAGCTGTGTGTTTGGGGTACGTTTCATGTCATGTCACTTACCAGTCCCAAAGCCGATATCATTCGACATACGCCAAGAGTTACCTGTAGCATTTCCCCAAGTCCAAACCTGATCAACACCTACAAATCAAAATCAGCACACAGATATCCTCTCACTCAAAGATTCATGTTGAAACATACCCCACTCGCACAAACTGTATAGAATGGTCCTATTCTGCGCCAGCAACTCCCTCTCCATAATCTGAAACTTCAGCGCCGTCTTCTTCGCCGAGTAATCAATCCCATCAACCGGGAACTCATAAGCACAGAAAGGACTGGTATTGTTCCAAGAATAATATCCCGTAACCGGCGTCGCAGCAGTGCAACTCCCGTTGACCTTTCCAATCCTATCGAAATTCGGATCGCCATTACAGGCGAAACAATCATCGATCCATTCCGGGGCCGGGAAACAGTTATCATACTACTTAACACTTAGCACAAACACAAACACAATCACATCCGTAGTGGGAGAGGGTTTCCACCAACCTTCAAATAATCCACCCCCCACTCCGCAAAAGTCTGCGCATCGATAGCCTCATACCCCAAACTCCCAGGATATCGCCCACAAGTCATCGTCCCCGCACTACTATACATCCCATACTTCAACCCCAACGCATGCACCTGATCAGCCGTCCCCTGCATCGCATCCGGAAACTTCGCCAGATCAGGCACGAGACGCGATGTCACGGGATCGCGACCGCCTTTCTCAGACCAGCAGTCGTCGAGAATCACATATTCGTAGCCCGCGGCTTTGAAGCCGAGGTCGACGATGGCGTTGGCGGCTTGGAGGATCTTGGCTTGGTTGACGTCGCAGAAATATGCGTTCTGGGAAGAAGAGGAAAGAGGGTTAATTTTTTTTAGTTTTTTTTTTTCAGAGGGGGAAAGGGAAGGTTCGAATCGTGAGGAACGGGGGAGAGAGAGAGAGAGAGAGAGAGGAAACGAACGAACCCAGGAATTCCATCCTAGTGCAGGTAATTTTCCGACGTTATCTGGCAAAACAAGACATGATACCGCCCTGACAGCAACGAAGCCGAGGAATACAGAACGACGCATCTCGACGGATTAGAATTCAACACAAAAAAAAAGTATAAAAAGATTAAAACGTTGAAGATGCGTCCGGCCCCATCTACAGTGGACAGTCCCAGGACTTATTATATACCTACCTCCACCCATCCAACCACAAAAATTCACGCAACTTGTCCATCCGGACCATCTCCTCTCCTCTATCTCTTCATCCTCTCCATCCCCTCCCGTTCTAGAAACATAGATTACGTAGTTAGTTAGTTACTTGCCCACCCAGAAACCGGCACTCACTCATTCTCCACAACCAACATCATCATCGCATACATACCGCGTGCCTAATATCCCATCTCCCTTCCCTCCCCTCCCCCGTATTCCCACACGCGCACGAATAATATCCATCCATCGATCCATCCAACAACCCCCTCGCCTCCGATGCAATGCCGTGCAGTGCAACGCGATGTGATGCGCTCCATATATATCCCCCTCTCTCCGGACTCGGGAGTAATCATCCCCCGGATCTCCAGTACGTACTGTGAAAGCCCGCCAGATTCCGCTGCCGTTACAGTGCGTACGGGCAGGATCGTGTGCGAAAGTGTGGTCTTGGCCGGGGGAAATGGCAAATGCGGAGTATGTACGTTACGTGTGGGGTAAATGACGGATCTGATCCCCCCCCCCCCATCCCAAAAGGAGAGGAGGATCGTTCTGTTCTTTGACGGGATGCATGCACGCAGGCAGCAGAGCAGCATTTTATCCGGAGGACCATGAGGGGAAGGGGGGGGGGGGGCTCGGGAGATAGTCGGTGCGAGATGTGGGTTTTGTGAGATGTGATCCGATCTGATAAGCAAGCACCCTAATTTAAATTTTATTCCAAGCTTTATGATTTCACACTGCGTGGAAGGGAGAAGGGAAAATGTCTTTTGTTTGTTTGTTTAGGCTGTTAAATATTTGAGGGGAAGAAGGGAGATCGTAGGTCGTATGACCTACTATTTGACCTCATATGGGTGCTAAGAAATAAGTAGCGCTGAAAAAAAAAATTACGACGCCATACTAGCCACCTACCATATGAGGTCCTAGCCCTTCTAATTAAAGTAATAATCACGTCGCGCACGCGTCTACTATAATTATCAAACGTTTAGATTCCGTTTATGAAATACTCTAAGTACATGCGATACTATATAAATAATAATTTTAGATCAATTACGCTCTATTAATCTCTCTAATAGTAATCTATTTATTACGTCTATACCTACTAGCTCTATATCCTCTTCTAAATGCCTCCTTCAAGAACTCCGTCAGACTCTTAATTA
>FJVC01000180.1:0-10578 GCA_900074895.1 Rhynchosporium secalis
TCACAAATAGTGATACACATCAGCTCGTCTCTTTCATTCCGTTAATATGGCGATGATCAGCTGTCGATTCGGTCATGGGTGGAAGGTGATGAGAGGTAGAGGTAGAGGTAGTCGAAATAGGGTCACTCGGCAATCCTTCCTTGCATCTGCATCCCTTCCCGAGTCATTTTCCCCCACCCTCCCGTCCCGCTACAGTATCAATCCTCCGAAGCGACGACCAAGTCGATCTATTATTATTGTACTCGTGTTTTGTAAACGACCAGAAGTAGAATCGACAATGCAACGAACGTAGCTACAATGTAATTTCCTAATTCTTACTTCAGTAAACTTGTCGACCATTGATTGATGCGTTGTCGTGTGATTCGTCAAGAGGGTGAAGTGATGAACACCAGGAGCGCATGAGCGACCGGCATTTATCCAAAGGCGCGTAATACTACAGCAGTAGGTCATAAAATGCGCAAGGCTAGACAGTTTGAGTTCAGAGATTGCATTGATATCCGCAGTGTTTGTACTTATTTGAAGCCGGTCAGCAGGTTTCAGCCAAATAAACAGGGTAAATTGATCAAAACAAATTGCTTCACTTTCTACCTTTTATGAATATAGCGAAATGATGCTCCTGTCTCTCCTGCTTACGAGAGAGAATTCAGCATCACCAATAAACAAGTGGCTGGCTCAAAACAGGCTGTTCTTCAGACACATCATACAAATAATCGAAAATTACCCAATTCTCCCTACATTTATTACCCCTGGCAACGATTTGTTGGTGCAAATCTCCAGCAATAGGTTCTTCTGATCTTGAATCCCAGCAGTAGAGTACTTCCGCGCCATCCTCTTGAATATGGAGCTGATTGGTATCAGCCAGTAAGGAGTCTCGAGTGAGCAATTGGCTAATTTCGGTTTTCAGACTTGCGCGCTCTAGAAGAACAATCCCGTATGGCTGGCCCTGTGGGAGACGACGCTCGCGCAAAGCTGTTACCCATGACAGTAGGTCTGTGTAATGCAGGCCATTAGGATCTCGACCTTGCTTGTCAAAGTATGGAACGATCTCGACTGGTGACCACTTGGATACAAAATCGGGCTCTCGTTGAAACTCGGTGATGCTATCGTATTTTCTCCAATTTTTGTGATTACTCGGATCCCATTCACTCAGCAAAGCGTCTGTATCATGTGTCTCCCACAGCATATCCTCCGCAGTACGACCGTCGAAAGGGTATCTCGTATAGTCACCTGCTGGAAACCTCCTATCGGCCGCATTCATACCATCGGTGATGTTGTCTGGACTAATGAGCCAGTATCCCTGTTCCGAGGACAACCAGCCACAAAGCTCAAATTTGGTCAAAGAGAGCTCGCTGCGCACGAAATTGACAAGACTCGAGAAGGATCCTTCACGCAGACTAATTTGACAGAGCTGTAATTCCCTCAGAGCAGGATAATTGCCAAGTAAAAATTGCAAACCCCGCTCGCAGATAGAGAGACCATTGAGACGAAGAGTTCTTAAAGATGCACACGCTCCAAAGTTCACAAGGTGCAACGGTAGATACCAAGCTTCTTTGTCGGCCGGTAGTGTTGGTTTTGTCCAATCAGAGGTTTGATGCCGTTCTGTCACAGCTGGATCGAAGCCGAAGCTGAGGCTTTTCAGGCCTGTTGCATTTCGTAAGGCGGTAGCCAAGCCCTTCCAAAATGATTTTAATGGTGCCTTGAATACTCCTTTGAAGTTTAGGTGCAGGGTCTCCAGGTGTTGAAAGGGCAAAGTGAGATCTCTTAGTTCGATTGGGTTGTGCGAAAAAAGATGTATAAAGAATGATGGAGAGAGCGACTCGTGAGACAGGTGTTTGATTGTAGGTCTGCCAGAGGCATTGTATATGGCCATGGCTTGAAGGATGGTGAGAAACTCGGCATTCATCTGGAATGACTCGCTTCTTGCATCGTATGGCCCTACAGAAAGTTAGCATTTCCCACCACCGACTGGTATTTGAATGTCTCACATCTGCCATGGAACACATTCGCCAGTTTTCCCCACTCGTATCCGTCTTCATAGTATTGGATCTTGATACCCTCAAGCTTCCTATTTTGCGAGAGTGCAGTCACAATACGAGCCATATCTTCATCCTCGCGGTAGTGTTTGAGGTTGTAACCCGCATAACGGCGTATCATGTCGTCTCTTACATAGGATCCACATTCTTTGAATAGAAGGCTGATTTTTTCCACTGCGTATCGATTATTAATTCTGCCAATCTCAAACACGAGAGTTTTGACGATGTCGAGCAAGTCGGGGTTGCTTTCTGTAACGCTTTCAAGTAAATGGTCTCGACGAGGACGGATTGTATGTTGTTGTTTGAAGAAGCTGACACCTAATGCCGTCCATACTAAGGCAGAGTCAATGAAGTGCACTAAGCTTGCCTTGATATTACTTGAGATATGCAAATGGACTACGTACTATGAGATGCCAAACGAAGATTCTGGATATCCCCTAGACCTGGTCCAAGCTTGCTCATAACCATCAGCCATAATTCGGTGGGTAGGGAAGGTCTTATGGTGTTTCTCTCCTTTCTAGAGATGATCTGTTGCAGGCGCTGATAACACTCCTTCTTTCGCACAACATGGGCAGGGTAGTCCTTCTTGCGAGGGTGTCGTCTATTGGTTCTGCGAAATTCCTCGAACCAGCTCTCTACCGCATCCAGCATTTTCTTCTGAGAAGTCCGGAGACGATCGAGATCTGCATCGATCAGCACGATCTGTCTGTTTTCGTTGGCCATTTCACTACTTGAAGGTAAGCTTGTGGTCTTGTGATAGTGAGACGGGTAATTCGAATCCACATAAGACGACTTAGAATCCTACGATTGCTTTGAAACGTCTGACATGCCGTCTACTAATGTCCCAGGATACTCATGGGTTGTATAAAATTTGCAAGGGAAACTCCACTTACCGGATATAAAATATTCGAGCCTCGAATGATAGCAAGCTCTAAGCAAGCTCTATTGCGAGGGGTATTTAGTGCGAAGACAATTCGGATGCAGAAAGGCTGTACAGTGCTCCAAAAGAAGATGATATTTATCGAAGTCGTACGCGAAGTCGAATATAAATTTCGGAATCTGCGCTCGAAATATAATTTAAAAGTCAAGCCTTGCCCTTAGGCGCGAAACCAACTCGAACTAGGCCAAGTCAATAGAGCCAATGATTTAGCTCCCGCCGCTATACCCCGGAAACGGTTACAAAGGTATTTTCGAATTTTCCAAATTTCACACAAAACTTTACGATATTATTAATACTAATGCTATTTTCACATCGCAGCCTCTAAGCCGTGTAATACCATCAAGGCAAAGGACATGTATTCCAGGCTAACGAAAATTGACTCCGGTTATACTAGAACTTAGCTTATGAATTAACATATTCTTATCTCCTTGAAAGTTATAACTACAAAATGGCTTCACATGAAGCAAGGGCTACAAAACATGTCTGTGACTCGCATAGAAGTGGTGATCTGACAGCTTAAGATTTTATAGGGACTATTTAAAGGGAGCGATTACAAGTACACCTCGCTATACAGCAAATGAAATGGATACACCTTGATTCCTAGTCTTGTGATTAATTTAATAAGCAAGTAACTAGTAATATTTTCGGACGTGCCTTTGCTACTTACATTAGGCAGCTGAAGTCTTTTCCAAAGAGACCACTGGAAATGACCTTCGTTAGCTGATGCTAAAGAATAGCTGGCCTAGCGCGTCCTGAGTTTGGTGCAGTAGCCCTTTTGAATTTCAAAATTTGGTCCTCTGTTCTGCCTTCCTTTGTTCTACGTTCCTTGTCTTATGTTAAGTTATCTTGCACTTCATTGTCCTGACATTCTTTCTCACGGCCTACCTACCGCATCATGAATAAAGATCCTCCCACTAGCAATTCTATCAAAATCAACACTGCACAATTTAAGTAGTTTTGTTTAAATATATCCAAGATGCTGCTTTATACCCAGGCATTCATGACAAGCCAATCAGCTTTGGATCAGATATATATTTTGGAGAACTTGAGAAGTAATCGATTGGCTTCTCTGGCAATTCGACCTAGATCAATGTATCATTGAAAATCAAATGAAGCTGAACTAGTCACACTAGGTATCCTCGGTATGAGCTGCTAAGGACGGTCGAAGAAGTCCTTCGGCCCAACGTGTCAAATCCGATGAGAACCTGACGTCACAAAATCTCTATCAAAGTGACGTGGAAAAAGAGTAGAACTTTACTATAGTATCCACTCCTACAAAGAGAGGCTATCCAAATAATCTTACTTTGCTAAGATTTTGAAAGTCGCGAGCCTATTACAGAAGATTCACTTGCGCTTCACAAGTGATGAAATTGCCCTGCTTCAATTCGTCATGATTCGTTGCTGAGTATCTATAGGTTCCTAGCAACGGAATAGATACTCTTTACTCAGGTGATCTGACAGAGAGTATGCACTATTGGTTTAAAACTCTCCATATATGCTGGCCGTGAACTACTGACAAAACCCTGCTCGTGAATATGATAGATTCATACCGCAGGCAATAAGTCGTCCTTCACCTGGATAATGGCTATACAGAGTCTTGTTGCAAATAATACTTCTTTACCTTCTCTTGCTACTTCCCACATCGTCAAAAATGGGGAGGACTAATGCAAGTCATCATTGCTCTTCCTTAAGTTGGCCGGTACGAGCCGTCGGAGCCGGCTAATGACGGAGAATCACACCTGCACAACACAAACGGATCTCGAATGCCGAAGAATATAAATCAAACATAAGCCACTTGGCTTTGACAACTGCCAATTGGCAAGGACAAATCAGTGCCGATGGTGCCGAATGATGTCCAAAATATTTTGACTGGCCACTTGCATCTCTCACGGTAATTCAACCTGCTTGGCGATATGTATATGTGGATGCTCATCTGTAGTGACCAATGTCGAGAACACTTACATACATACCATAAGATCATTTTTGCGCATATGTACCCTGTCCAGCTGGGATCGAGACGGGATGCTTTTTTTATAGACAGAAAGATGAGGTGATTCGGGAAGGTGGTGCAAGCATGTATGGACCATAATCTGCGATTCATTCTTTCCCGAAGTGACTGTTCAATAGCCAAGTTTGGTGGTGATGCCAAACAAGGCAGGAATCAGTGAATTTAGAAAGGGGAAGTGCCTCTTGACAGAAGCGCATGACGTATATAAGAAGCCGGTAGGTTCTCAGTCCATTCTCCAGATATCAAACATCAAATATCAAGCCTTCAAACCTCAAACACCAACTCCCATTCTACTCTTCTCAAAGAAACTTCATCAATACAGAGTATTCTTCCAAA
Organism: Rhynchosporium secalis; assembly: GCA_900074895.1. Classification (NCBI taxonomy): domain Eukaryota; kingdom Fungi; phylum Ascomycota; class Leotiomycetes; order Helotiales; family Ploettnerulaceae; genus Rhynchosporium; species Rhynchosporium secalis. The sequence goes on from FJVC01000180.1 coordinate 5,318, forward strand.
GCTTTATCAACTTTCATCAAATCAACATGTCTTTTCACGCTGGTGCCAATAACGTCCGTGTCGAAGACAACCACATCCTCAGAGCTACAATCCCAAACGAGGCCGGCGAGATGGTTGAGGCTGAGTTGGACCTCAACTCCTGCATTGGAAATCACAATGGTAAGATCTGCGACCCTTCACCTTGACTTAACACGTTGCAGCTCAGCACTAACACCTTGCAGGCAGCTTCCGATGGGAGGGACAAGGTATCCTTGCAGATCCCGAGCCCAATGAACACAATATCTGACAAGAAATGCAGGATACGCCGACTCCGGAGATGCCTTCAGCTTCAGCTTCGAGGGTGGTGGTATTCCGGTCCTCCGTGCAGAGTTGAAGAACGTCGATGGTGAAGGTGTCCCAAGTGACATCAACATTGCTGAGCGCATCTCCAACCAGAACGGTCAACTGGTCTTTGGTAACACTATATCTCTATTTCTCTCCCTCTCCTTTTCGCATATCTCTGACGAAAGAATGGTGAACTGACATCTGGAAACAGAGTAGATCCGATACAGTGGATTGGACGGTGCTGAAAGACATTTCGACTCGATGCTAAAACGTCTGGGGAACATGGCGTATGCTGCAGTAACATTCAATCAGCACAATGCAATGCGATGAGCTTCTTCTTCTCATGTTTACTTTTCCACACAGTGAGTTCCACTTTTAGATCTGTACATTCATGATCTCACTCCAATGTAGCCGTGTGATTTCTCCTAATTCCCAGGTTCCTGATGTTTAAAATCAAGCTCTCTACCACTGGCAGTGACATCCATCTTGTGCTAGTACTAGGTAATTAAGTATCATGACCAACAATCGTCGGTCTATCATCTAAGAAATTCCCAATACCATGCGGCATTCTGGTACCCAATCTATCTTCTGACATGGGATGATTGTAAGCTCCACAAGCTCGTAGAGTCACTAATGAGCAAATCTGAAGTCCAGCCTCCTCGATCCAGAAAGCGTTGTATCCCTCTTATAATCACTCTGCTCCTGCGCACTCATCGCATTCCACACACGATCTCTCTGCTTATTCCTGTACAAATAATACACCTTCGTGAACAAGAACACTCCAATACTCAAAAGATTTACAATCAACAAGTTACGATTTCCACGATGGTAAAGTGGCTTGTCGTCCTTGCGATACATGAAATTTGAGCAGACACTCCCAAGTTGAACAGCCATGTTGTAGAATGCCGCTGATACGGAACGCGCACCGACATTATTTGAATTCTTGGATGTCCAGCCAACGAGAATGGCGTGGCAGTAAGGATAGGAGAGGAGGACTGTGACTAAAGCGTAGGTTCCCCATGCTTCCTTCAGTGCGCCGGGCCAGAAGCGGAGAGCGATGATGCAAGGGAGTGTCCATAGAGGCTGAAGCATGGCGACTAGCGTACGCTCATTCGTGCGTTCCGAGAGTGCTGTGAGTAAAAGCAAGGTGATGATATGGAACACTGAATACGGAATCGTCAACAGATTTGTGTGGAAGGTAGAAAAACCGAGCGATTTCAGAGTCAGTGTAATGTAAGTAGCAGGCGGCGCTTGAGGAATATACGCCACGAGTCCTATGGCATACAATGGCCAGAGATCGTAGTCACGCGCTGCATTCCAGAGCCGTCTAGGAGTAATGGCTTGACGATTGTGCATATCGCCTTTTGAGGGATCGTCTCGTAAGACTCTGTTCACGACGATTTTGACCTCGCGTTCGGTGAACCATCCTTTGGGACGGTACCAGGTCTTGGTCTGGACAGCTGATGCGGGCATCATGAAAAAAGACGAAAGGCCTACGACGAGGGTGATTGCGCCTTCGATAAGGAAGAGCCATCTCCACCCCGCCCATCCAGCTACACCCCGGAGGTGAAGTAAAGCAAAGGCTAAGAGGGAGGTGACGATCGTGGTGGCGGAGAGTGTGGTCCAGAAAAAACTGATCATAGTTGTCAGCAATTGCATTCCCGAGAAGCTTGAGATCATGCATACCTGAGACGAGTCGGTAGTTCTCTTGAAGTGTAGAAGTACGAAAGCCAAAGCACAATATCTGGAATAAAACCACCCTAGTCCAGTCAGCGAGCACAACTGTCAATTCTACGCAGTTCAGCATACCTCTAGAAGACCAAGGATACTGCGTGTGGCGTAGAAACTCTTCTTTCCAGAAAGCGCACATTGGCTCATGGCGACGGTTGACCATAAGGTGATCTGCATGGGAATCCAACGATCTGGACCGATTTTCTTCGAAACCAGCTGAGAAGGTAGTTCAGCAAGTAAGAACGAGAACAAGAATATGACATTTCCAAAGTTGTAGTCTGTATACATGTCAGAATGAAATATTCTGCAACGAGAGTCTGGATCCGGGAGGTGTATTGTTACCATTGGTAGTCAAATTCAAATCGTTGAGCAAGTTATCAGATACTGCCTGAACGAGATTCCCTCGATCAACTTGCAGTCCGAAAAACATCACGCACTAAGGCAAAATGGTCAGCGAGACTTAGATGGCTAATAGACATTAGGGTAGTCTTACCGCCCATAAACAAACACGCCAGTCGAGACGACGAACGATCTTCCGCTCTTCTTCCTCAGTCCATGTAAATGTAGGGTCAAAAGCAGATCTACACTCATATTGAGACTTTTCGTAGACAATCGCCCAATGTTCCGCAACATCTGGGTCTAAGAAAGGGTTCTTCTTCAGTTCATCACCACTTTCATCAGAGTTGATAGATAGTGAGCCAATCCCAACAACGGTGTCGTTCTTCGTAGGAGGATTTGCATCGGAAAAGGTTGCCGCCTCATTATAGCGCACATCGCCTGTTTTGACGTCGCCGTGGCTAGGGTTCATCTGCCCAACAGCTATTCCCTTGATGTCGGACATCTTTAGCGACGAGGATTGGATGTAAGTGGATGGTCAAGAGAATTCAAGAGAGCTCCAAGGAACGGGCAAATAGCTTTATGTACTTATTCCTCAAAGTACCAGGCGAAAGTCGTCATGTCGTGCTTCTTAATGGTTGCAGAGAGGTGGGATAATTAGATGCAGCAGAACAAGGTATTTAGACCCTGCGTCATATGTGGGTAGGCTTTACGCCACGACAGTGTTTCAAACCTTTTCCCTGGTTGTAGATCACGAAGAAGAACTTTCTATAAGGGATAGCACGGATTCCCTGTTCCCTTTCGAAATATATATGTTGTTTGGTATCGAAAAAATAACAGAAGAACTGTCGTCTTGTGGTTCCGAAGGTAGTGTGAGGTCTTGAAATCTGAACTCCATCACCCTAGAGTTGAAATATAGAAGTCTTTTCTTGGTCCCGGTCTACCAGTAATGTCAACACTTGAACTTTCTCATCCATACCAGGTCAGGAGCCGATCAACCAACAATCGAATTGCAGAGGCAGATAACCCCTACTTGAGATAACCTGCATATCAGAGCTTTCACCCAGCCTCTGTCTATTTTGGACCATACATAAACCTGCAATTTATCAAGTCGTCACCAATCTAAGTTTCGCAATATAAAGCAACAGTATCGTGCTTCCGATAAGATGTATTGAGACTCCACCCTTCTCGGTCTTTCAATCACAGAGTTCCCCTTCGGGGTAACAAATTTAGATATTCAATTGGTGCCCGCGGGTCAATATCTCGAAGTTCTTTATGATGAGCAATTGAGAGACGTCTTTACGCCATGGACTGACCCTAGCATTATCGCGATTTGCAATACATGCAGATTTGTGCACACCCGAGTCTGCTCAGATGCATATTTGATTGTGCGATATAACTTTGTTAGCTTTTCAAACAGTCTGGCCACACGGCCGAGATACATGGGATTGGGATGTTGTAATTGCCCCTCCAGAATGCGTGCTTGCTAAGCGAGCGAGGCGAGGTTGGAGTTTGCTGACTGATCCGGGTTTCTCATGCTACTTCTATCATCAATCAAGTCGATTAAGATAGCAAGAGAAATTAAAAGTTCAAGTGTTTTCTCACCAGTACTTCCTTTCGAGGTAATGGGTAAAAGAATAATGCCAGGACGGGGAAAGTGAGAATAAAGCACGTATTGTAGAGCAGGAGCTACTTGCATTGGGCTGGAGCCTCAGACGTGAGGTAGACCATCACCTGTAAAATCCCTCAAGCCTCGTAGGTCAGTTCGATAACACTTACGAAGTTAGATACAGCCAGCGGAGGACAAGTCAGTCTAAGTGGTGTGGTCTCTCTCCACATTCCGTCTGCCTTTCGTAGCGTCTTTATTACAGCCAAGATTTCTTTGATACGGAAAAGTGACGCAGACTGCAAGCGAAGCTTGAATTTATCTTTGAAATGCTAACAGACAAGCTCACGCACAGCGAAAAGGTCCTGGCACGCGAAACACAGGTCTGCCCATAGCTTTTACGACACATGAGGCACAATTGTGGTCCCAGGATCCGCCAGCACTCTATGAAAGTCATTTAGAAACAATGAACAATGGACGTCGACAAAGACATAGTGCTGGAGCAATTATACTAGGCCGGCACAGTGCTCTTAGTATGAGCGATGATCGCTCCAAATATTGGTCCAGGATATGCAGAGAAGCCCCGATGGGGTCCATTCAGAGCAAGAGTTCGCAGATTTTCTGCTGGTTTGACAATATCCTAAGCGGAGACGCTATGGGTGACACAGTTTCCGGATAGTTGTACTGTTACATGGGATGGAGTGCCGTCGAGATCTATAGCTATCATCCTTTATGGAAAGTGGGCTTGTCGAGCGTGTGTAGTTTCTAGACCGTTCTGGAGGGTCTTGACTGAAACTCCTGGACAGGGCCAAGCTTGGGAGTCGTCGTTTCCCTGCAGTTTTTGTGCTATTAAGACTCGATGAAAGTAACTGCATATCGGCGTGGTATCTTATAACTAATCCCAGGAGATCCCGAGCCGCTTCAAGACCTAAATAGCGTGATCTTTGGTCTTTGGTGCTATTCCCAAGTCTCCCTTGGCATATGCTATGCCAGTTGCTGATGTGAGGCCTCGACGGCTGGATCGTAACTCTAGTCTCTTGTTTGGAGCCTTTCCGAAAGCAGATGAGCTGAGCTTGCTTCTCTACAGTTTCGCTTCCGTCAAATATTCTGGACTAATCCCCGGTCCAGCTTCTCACATGACACTGCGGCAAATCGTGGGAAGATCAAGTCTTCAGCCCAATCACTGAATGAACTCTTTGCTGTGAGGGTGCCTGGTGGGATACCTAGACCACTTGTCCAGATAATCCACAGCAGGGACACAGTA
>FJVC01000643.1:0-103674 GCA_900074895.1 Rhynchosporium secalis
CCATGGCCTTATTATTTAGCGATCGCAGCATCACCCTTCATCCGGATTCACTCACTTTGGAGACTACTTAGTACAGGGGGAAAATAATGTACAATTCTAGGCCGTGCACTCTAGATACTCTGTGACTATTTTCTCCAGTGTATTATACAGTATTGCTTTATCATTGGGTAGCACCCCTTGTGAAGACTCCCTATAGTAGAAACCCGTAGAATAACGCACAGACTCTACTTTGCACATTATTTTCCACCTGTACTAAGTAGTTCATCCAAAGAAAATGAATACGAAGGAATTCGAGCTACTTCGGTTGGCTCTGGGTGTTGGATCAGAACGTTTGCGGACCGCAACCCAGGCTACGCTAGTGAAAGACTTGGTGCTAACTAAATAAAGATTAGCTTGCTATTCCAACCACGTATCGGCAACTCCACTTACCGAGGTAACGCGTCAATCCCAGCGGCACCCCGTGATCTGCGTCACGTCCTGGACGGGCTTTTGGGCTGCCTACCATTCTGTGAAATACAAATCTAACTGGCCGCATGCACATGCACGATGCATTGTGTGCGATTGGGGAGGCTGGCTGTGAGTCACATACTGCCCAGCACCGTTCAGACCTGCAGTAACGCCTTTTTGCATGACTCACATTTTTAACACTTCCCCGCTTCCTCTTCGGTGCAGAGCTGGTCCATTCGATGGCGCTTATCATATCTCTTCGTTGGACTAGTTTTGAGGTTGTTGGCTTCATTGAACATCCACGAGTTGCGAGATCAAATGTTGAAGTACTTTCAAAACTCATGAATGCCCCCGCACTTAGTTACTCATTCTAACCACCCCAACCCTCTTTCAGTCTTCCTTGCCGTAAGTCGAGTACAACGAAAGATATTGAACTGCTTTAACAAGTCCTGTAGCATAGACTCGATTCTCATCGAACATCGCCATTGGATATAACTACTGATTCAAAAGAAGCAGCTTAGCTTATACGGAAGTACAAGAAGCGATTGAGCGGGCACGACAGCCCAGCGGATCCATTATTTCGTAGAACAACCGTAGAAAGAGAAGGAATCTTGGAATCCCGGGGGGTGCTTCGTGTGGCTGAAGAGAGAGTTCTATTTTTTCATTTCTTTTTAACATGATGAACGTTACCCCCAGAAGCTGCTATACGCCAACGTACACCAAGTTTGGAACGTATTGAATCAGAGAGATGACAGAAGGCGCCTAGGCCTTCATTGATTGGACTATGTCTGATTTTATCGACGCAAAATCAGATGCTTGTGTCAAACCATGGAATTGCAGAGAGCAGACACTTTTCTAAATTGATGCGAATGCTTCCAAGAGGCCGACATCACGGGGATTTTACATAAGTAGTATTTACACACTAGATCAAACGATTTGTCGTCGTTCTTCGAAGCTGTGGTCCACCTTCTGCAGCCTAAATCATTGACGCCCAACTTCACTAGGGTCTTCTCGGTCAGTATCAGGGGTTGCTCATTAAAATCACATGGGCACCTGGAACCCCACCATATATCCCGACGACATCAAAATATTTTCCTCTCACGCTGCTCTCGATATCCCACTTTATCTCACCCATCGAGCTTCGTGTGTCCCTTAAGGTGCATGCCCGTTTCCAGCATTCAAGGCTCATCATCACTTTTGTGCAAAATAGGAAATCTTCTCTATCCCTGGACTAGGTTAACCCTCCTTCTTCACGTTGTCGAGGTGGACATGACGAGCTGCCCCAACTGGTGGCGAGCATGCATGCTGACTTGTTTCGTAGCTATCATATACTCTCTGGTATAGAAGCAGATTCGAGTATAGATTAGGCGTGAACTCCTCCCACTCTGCCTCTCGGACAAGCACACTTTCAGTATATTTGAGCTGCCCGCCATAAAAACGTAGCAGGTCTGGGAGATAGTTAGGCTCGTCAGTAAAGTCGAAACTGAACTAGAGAACATCTTGGCGAGGATTGAAGTAGAACGAGCCCGACTTCGCATTTGTTTGCTCTATAAGCCGATAGTGCTTCAATGTATGCTAGCGTAATTCGAGGCAGACGTGAAGTGACACCAGAGGAAGGACAGGACTCTGCTAGCCTTTGCTGGGCTCTCGATGATATCAGAGACAGAATTCTCTGATGCTAAGCTCGTAAGGAGTACCCAAGGGTAATAGTTCCTCTATTTCAAGTATTTTGTAACATCCGACTGCGTCTGCTCAAACCCGGTGTCACAATTTTGGAGGGCTACCTACCTCGACATCAGCATGCTAATACTACATGAAGCGGCACAGGTTCATACAATGTGAGCTTCGTCTATCCTCAAAAGTAAGACCGTCACATGCTGTCTCATGTTTTGAATGTGCGTCTACCACATCTTGCTGTACAAGTGCCCCTAGACACAGGTCAACCAAGAAACCAGCATTTACCATAGCAGCTTTGATAAGATGCAGCCGCCCGGGCGGCAAAATTGGCGCGTGTTCGGCGAGGTAAAGGATGATAAGCATGTCGAGAGCAGCATTACCGAGGAACTCAAGTCGTTGGTAGGAGAGGATATCTACCTCGTTCTGACAGAATGAATGCGTAAAGGCTTCCTCGACGCATTTGCTATCTCTCAGTTTGTGCCCGAGAATTAGTCATTGGGCAGTTGAGTAGCTTTAGAACTGTCTGAAACAGTGGTATTGCTGTTGTAGATTATTGCAGACACCTCGGGCAGAAGTTGGGAGGTACAGGCTGCACCATTCTCGAGACCCCCGGCTCGTTTTTACGAGCACCATTGGAATTTTCCTCTCCTCAAGACTCACCTCACTTCAATCTCGCTCTTGCTGGTCAGCATAACTATGGTGAAGGAAGTCTTGACTCTTCGGTAAGGCAAGCGCTCTAATGGTATCGTCAACTCTAAAGTCCTGAAAGATATGTGAGACTACATAAAGCGAAAGTTCATGTACGAGAACACACCGGTGCTCAAGCAACGTGTTACGAAAATCAGAGGCATGAAACTCCCTGGCATTGGCTACCAGCTATGAACCAAGGTCAGCTTAGTCTATGGATGGCGTGAAAAGTACCGGACAGTCATCCGTATCCGAGATCATCCTGCTGGAATGGACTGACTGAAGGGTAGTGAAGGTGACCAGTTTCATTGTTGAAAGGAATGCAGCGCCCACTACAACACTTCACGCAGGATCGTGTGTAGAAACTATGTAGGTTGTCTTCTCGTCTAAATAGAGCATAAATGGGCCAAACAAATCAAATCGTCCTGGAAGGGTCATAGCATCAGACAGTGCCCGCTGACCAGGTCGTTTGATGGATATGACTTTGCGATACAGATTGTCTAGCTTCGTCCACTCCCTACCAATGACCAACGAGGGATCATAGCTCTGTGAGATGCCACACCGGGCTTGTCTAATCTCAACGTCAGCTGGCCTCTCGTCGTGGCATACAAGATACGGTAACAGGTTAAACACTGATTTGAATTGAAATTCCTGGAGCTTCTAGGAGATTTTGCACTCAAGATATATGGTCAACTGACCTCTTCCAAACCTTGACTTTCCTCAAGGCATAGTTTTTGCCATACAACTAGTATGGTGAGATAGCCGCACAGTGTCCCATAAAGAAGCACGTAATAAACGAAACCAGAAGCGCATTGTCAAAGTATTGTGATCTGGGAGAACACCCGTTGAAAGTAGTAGTGACACGATTGAACAGCTTTCTTTCAATTCCACGAACAGCTTTCTCAAACATACAACACAGTGCCAGCCAGTGACTCTAAATGATCACCTAGGCTCGTCTACGCCACTGTAACCACATTGGCAACGAGATTTTCTTTATGCTTAGTTACTATGGAACGAGTACTGTCCTGTTAACTGAAGATGAAATGATTCCGAGCAGCTTCTGTGATCGACTCGGGTGTTGAAGGATCTCCGACTGTTCAAGTCGCTCAATTGCAAATATCTTGGAATTGTTCCAATTTTTCTCATATACAGCCGTCACAATTGGAAAAACAGCTCGGCTTGTGTCTTGCAGGACCTTGCCCCGTAGATTCTCAAGACATTGGACAAATGAAGTGAACACGCCATCTTTGTTGGACAAGATACTATATAGTTAGTTACTAGATTTTAATTAGAATTTCAAAACTTACAAACCGTCGCTGGCATTGAAAACCGGGTCAGCAGCCAAATCATCAACTGGCAATGGGAGAAGTCCTATGATGCCATACCCAAACCTATCAACCAAGATGTCGATTCGCTCGCCCAGCTTCCTGATATTGCCCATACTTCTCAGTTTCTTTTTGTATTCCGATGTACCAGGGGTCGAGTCAGGATACAGCGTCTGCAGTATGTTCTTAGAAAGCTGACTGTCGTCAAGATTCTGAGGATTCCCCATTCGTGGTGCACTATTTGTCGATATACTCTGCCACGTACTACTGACAAAACCATCGCATGTTCTTCGATGTGCTGTACGACTATCCACGAAAAGATGATAGATGTGACACCTTCTTTCGAAAATGTCATACGCAATCTTTGTATTCAGACGTTCAATAATTTTCATCCTCTCCACTGCCGTCAAAGACCCTGTCATGGTTGGCTGTTTGCCGGCAATCGAACGGCGTGCTATCTCAATCATAGTTTTCAAGGGTACGAGTGATTCCACACTTCCGATTGCGAAGTAGAACATTTTCAATCGATTGAATATAAGATCATCTTTCCTCAAATCGGTGAGCTGCCTCCATCGCCTTATCAAAGTCGTCAGGCGAGAAGGCGACTCCTAGATTTTGGCATCTTTCGTTCTCAAGTCTCGTGTAATCATTTAAATGGTCCAAAATAGAAGTTTGACCAACAGCCCTATCAATAGAGAATTGCCGTTTTCTGGTGGGAAGGGTGGGGATTGATACAGCTTCCGGGCTAGCCTGCATTGGCTCCATATGAGAACACTCGTTTAAGATGGGCTCCATCCTGGGAGACGGCTCAGTGACTACAGGCGCCAATTTAGAGCGAAGTTCCAGATTTGAGTTTGTGGTACCATGAACTCGACCTGACTTGATGGTACGCTGGTTCCTCTGAATGATACCATTCATATTGCCAGTCTCAGCATATGTAATAGAGTTCGAAGGGCCATCGTCTGCTATATTTATATTAGCGGAAGGTGTCATGTATAGGTAGGAGATGATTGTTATTAAGCATACAGACTATCTGGGGGTCGGATTGACTAGCGGCTAGTTTCTCTATTGAAACATTCAAAGAACTGCAGGATGCACCTTCACTTGGACTCCGGTAGTCATGCAGCCACTCGTCAAAGAATTCTGGAGTGGAAACTACTTCCTTTCCGGTGGAGAGTGCCTCTGGATCTATGCAGGGAGATAGTTTGGGGCCGAAACTACACTTGTAGTTAGATTTCCTGCCACTTTTGACGAGTTATCTCGTCACCTACAGCAGACGTTGCACAACTTGCATCGTGATCGCAAAATCCTGACCACAATCCAGCCACACAGCTCCGATAATTGCACATAGTGCTAGACGCGACGTAGTAGGATCGACTCTTCCCTTTTGGCGCTTGTTGAGCTTCAGGTGAGCTTTGATATTGAGAAACTCTGCTCTGTCCTCCTGATACTTCCTGCCATTAATGGTTGTTGATGCGTTATTTGCACTGTCTCCACAAATGTCAGGACAGCACAGACAATGGACATTCCTGTTCAGAGCATACCACGTGACGCTCCCTCTACAAGAAGAACCTGATGTCGCACCACCAATGGAATCAGACTGTCTCCAAGCTGGGCTGCTGTTCGATTGCCCTCGTACCTTTTTACTTCTTCCTTGCTCCCGACTTTGCTTCCTTCAAATCCTGGTGATATCAATGTGGTCTGCAGCAAGTTCTTGTTGCGAAACACATAACCTATGATATCTTGCAGCCACGTGAGGAACTCTTCGTCTGTCATATCGATATAATAGAGTCTCGAATGTGGAGGACTTGCTGGCGATCTAGCCACTTGGGATAGCGTTAGGATATATATGGACTTGGGTCACATGATGTGGAGAATTGACAACCAACTTGATCTAACCAAATGTTGAGCTATCTCTCAGAATCTGTCGGTAGTCCCGGATTAGGCCTAGATCGTCGGGCTGGAAGAATGGTGCGGCCCGTCCCATGCTACTTAAGCACACTCCGAGATTACCCCGCTCTTGTACGTTCCGTACTTCCGTACATTACTAGAGACGGATGACCAGTGGACTGGCATGTGCCAAGGGCAGGTCCGTGCTAACAGCTGGCATAATCAATAGAGGTAGGACTTGTCCTTGTATGGGGTCTTCTGAGAAAATGACTGGTAAACAATCAACGAAGGTTCTTATGCGGTATTGTTATATCTTAGGCTCAATAGATACTGCAGCATGAAGCTGAGATTACACGTGCGATCTAATCCAACAGAGGTTGCGTGGAAGTGGAAGATGGGATCTGGACTAGTGCGGAGCGGAAATACTTAGTCAGCCAGCGTCTGAGCTTCGTCCCTCTCACATCTCGACATTCGCGATCGCAATCAAAGTCAGCAAGATAACGCCGAAGGTATACGCTTCCAAGTATACCCAATCGGTAAACGAAGCAATCGAAATTGAGCCTGTCTTTCGGCCCGCGAACTCTCCTGATTTGCATCCAATTGAAAATGTTTGGGACGATGTGAAGGGTTATATCAAGAGGAAATTTCCGAAAGTTCACTTGTCAAATTCTCATATTAACATGCCCTTACTCATCTCAGAGAGAGAGCAAGAGGTAGTTATACACATGAAGATAGGCTTCTAGAACCCTCGATACATCTGAAATCAAGCTCTAATCTAGAGCCTTCTAACCACGTGACCTTTGATCACTTGATATTCAACATCATTGCTATTATGAGAGACTACGAGAGGCTTTAATGTCAGGCTGTAATTGGGGTAGAAGGAGGCCATAAAAAATACTAGGTCATTCAATAAAAGAGCGCTGCCAAGTATCCAGTGTGCACAGACGCGGAAAGGGTAAACCTTATGCTAATCTGTACCAAGTATAGGGTACCCTTGTTCAATTTGCAAGTGCCCAAGACGCCAGAGCCGGTCACGAGCTCGGAGTTCTCATTTACCTTCCATCCGACCTAAGTCATTGACCAATCTCTTGAGTGACAATCAACCAAGACTGGGATACCGCCGAAATGATTGGACGTGTTCGAAAGTCTCTCTGCATTAATCGCATTGCTTTTGTCGAGCCCGCCGGCCATTGGAGAGTGAACCTGTCACTACGGATTTTGAAGGTCGCCTCTCTAGGTCGTACAGCATTGCTGATGAGTGTTGGGCCTCCGCCTTCTTCCGCTGGCAGGGTTTGCGAGGAAAGGCCTTACTTACTATGTTATTGAGTTTTCCTCGGACCCTCGCTTCCATTCACTTCGAGCTCACATCTAGGAATTACTATTTCGACGATAGCAAGGCAAAGCTAAAATCAATTATTGTCTGGCACATTGCATTTGATTTTCTCTTCTGAGACCTGGCTCGATAGGTCCCCTTATGCTCCCATTTCGAGAATCTTCACGTCCTCTCATCATCCGAATCACGTGTCAATCGCGGAACGAGCAGCATTCACCTCCCCAACGCATTCACTTCGCCGAGTTCACGTCAATCATCTATTCTCCAAATTGGTATGTTTTAGACGTGCAATCTAGCTGCAATTAAAGAATATACGTAACCATGGATTTGCTTGAGGCGGTCTTCAACCACATCGTCCTCCCTTCTAAGCTTCCTGGCAGGCAGGACGAGGACCTTGGGGCAGTCGAAAGAAGCATTTTCAGTCGACTTATAGAGACCTGTTTTGAATTTCAGACCAGGAGTGACCAACCAGATACGAAAACATGGGTGGCTGTTCATCGCTCCCTTACTGCGTGCAGAAACCTCAACTCCGGGCGTCTTGAAAAGACAGCCATGCTGGACGCGTTCTCGAAGCTACGATCAGATTGTCCGCTTGTCTTGTATATCAGAGAACAGAATGCCGCACTGACTATTCGGTCAGAGTCCAAGTAATTATCACTATTGAAAGACTCCCAAGATATACTATCGAGTTCTGGCTGACACAGATCGGGACAGGCATGACGCAAAATCCATTATCTTCGAGGTCTTGGAGGCCTCGCCGAGCTCGGAGAGTGTTCTTGCTGCTGGAAACGCACTCCAGTGGGACTTTCCTGGGCGAGCTGTTCAGATATCCGCCGATACATTCCACAAAAATTCGTTTCAGGAGAGTCTTGCTATCTTTCTCGAACAAGCCTGTACGGAATCGCTGAAGCGTTTCGAGGCCCGTGCTACCAAGGCCGATACTTTGATCATTGAAGCCCGCGACACGACTGATCCTGCCCTCGTATCTCAAATGCTGATGCCGTTACTCGAAGCAATTGGTTCGGTGGTAGAGGTCCCTAGATTCAGAAAGCGAGTCCGAGACGATGTGAACATTGATAGAGCCGAGTTCCCATGGAGAAGATTACCACTATGGCTTATCCTCAGAGTCACCATTCAACACCAGCTCTGCCTCGCCCTTGGAAATGCAGAGGGAAGAGCTTATTACAAGTTCTTTATCTGCGTCGTTCTTGCCAAGCTATTGAAAGACTGCGTTGGTCTACTTTTACCGGAGCTTATAACGCTACTGAAGGTTAAATTGTGTCGTCGTCTTGCAAAGTTAGAAATGGAAAAGTCTCAACTTGGCCAAAGTAACACCTACGAACGCCTTTTTGATTTAATGGGACCCTTCATGAAAGATATTATTGAAGGTGTCAATGCTCAGACTGAATCAGCTTGGACCGATTTCAAGACCAAATTCACTCGACCTATTCCCATGCTCCCTTATCGTGCCAAAGAGCAAGCTTTGCAACTGTCTCTTCCAAATAGTAGCGCATATTTGGACCATCTTGTGGCTGTACCTCGTCTGGAGATGAGCGACCTCGTTACAATTCATCGCCCTCCAAATAATGGTTCAATGGAGCAGGTGACTATGTTTTCAGATCGCTACTTCAAACTCGCCGATCGAGAAATGTTTATTGAGAACGAAAGAGTACCGGCTCCGAACACTATTGGCGACTGTCAAAGACGCTGTCTCGATCTGGCAGCCTCTATCACGGATTTTCTTGCTGAAGTTGGCGACGCGTATCAATCCGACCCTGAGCAAACGAGCATTTTCATTTTGAATCTATTTGACTTGTGGGTCCAAATGGACAATTGCGCCTTAATTGTTTGTCCACTGTTGTGCGAATACTCGCCTGTCTTCCGACCTGAACTGCTAGATGTTTTGCAACTTCCACAGCTATCAAGCATGCAGCGTCTTCGCGAGATTCAAGCCCACCTGCTGACCCGATCTTCGAATTCCGTGTTTGGAAACAAGACAATTTTCAGTGAAGCACAAGACAGCGACTCCTTTCCAGTCCAATATTTGCAGCAGTCACAACCCCTTCGTGAACTGCAGCGCCAGATCGAGACAGCTTCACTTAAGGCACGCGCTGATAAGAAATTGGAATGGAGCAATGCCTGCCAGCAATACGATTCTCATACCGAGAAAATTGCCAGCGGTGCTTGTGCCTGTTCATTCAATTCAGACGGCAGCCGAAACGTTAAAGGATGTAAAAAGTGTTGGCATGTACGATGCCGAAAACGAATGAAAATTGATACACATGAAGATTACCTGCCCGAAAAAGAGGCACAAAGAGCCGCAGTAATCTTCGAATTGGGGATGCCAATATTCTTCGCCGCTTACCGAAATGCGACGTTCAAGATCCTCAGCACTCTAGGCCATCCAAGCAGACCTCAGAAATCTCCACCTCCAGTCATGTTGCTGCAGGATTTCTCGAAGTTGAAGAGTCATATGCACCCTAACGCAAATGGGGTGTCTCTTGCGTCAGCCGAGAAGTCTTTCTTACAGACCCATTACAAGACTGTTAAGATGAAAGCTGAGCTGAAGCACATCATTCGTCCATTGGGCTTGAGGTTCAAATACTACGATGCCAATTCAAAGTTGTGGTTGAAGGATCTTTTCATGCCACTCACCTTTCAGCATCTCTGCGGTGTGCATATCCCTCGCAGCTTGCAAGTGGTCTTACCCTTCTCAGCTCACCCTGCCCCCATAATGCACAGCCGTTCATCATATGAGATTGTTGCTAGCCAGACAAAATGTCCTCCAGATATTTCCATCCACGAATTTTCGAGCTACCAAAGGTTACTATCCCGGAATAATTGCCGCTGGTTGTCCATGCTTGTAGAGCTGGGCGCCTCGAATCTGAATTTCAGCGCTGAAGATACCATGCACCTATTCAACCATCTTGCCGTACAAGCAGGCCCAATTGGTGTCGCTAAGGAGAAAGATGTTCTCGGCGGCATTCACGAGGTATTTCGAGATCAGTCCTTCTGTCAACGCTTAGCAGAACAGATTGATAGTCGTCTCCGTAATATCTTCGGCAATTGGCGGGAGGTCTACTGTATGGAGCTGCTCGTAACTCTCAGTCTCCGCCTGTTCAGCCTGACCTTGGGCAGAGACCGTCAAAGTGCAGAAAGCTTACTCAAAATTGCGCGACAAGCAACCTTGCAATGGATTATCCGCCTTCGCAACGAAGTAAGGAATTCGGTTGAGGCCGACACCGTGGAGCGAGCTGCCATGTACGGATTCTGGGCAGCCCTTCTTTGCCGGAGAACGTTTGCGATCGCTCTGGAAACCCATGCTATTATAGAGGGCGATGACTTGTGTTCATTTGTCCAAGCTTCAATTGCTTTACAAGAGAATCTCGTTGTGGATCTCGGAAAGCTACCCCAGGTTTTGAAGAACATGTTGGCTAGAGACATGAAGATGGCACGTCGATTACGCTTCAACATTATTCGATCAATCGAGTCTAACTCGAATAGATTAGGAGATGCGATCAATCAGACCTGGTCGGCCCCTACCAACTCAGCTGAGAGAACTTTCTCCCCTTGGAAATTTCTCAGCGCTCCATATGAGGAATGGGTGACATCAATCTTTAGTTGCAATATTAACGGGTATAGCATCTCTCAGGAAGTCCACTATGATTTCGTCGAAGGACATCTGCTTGTGGATGGAAGCCCATTAGCAAGACTACCTTTGAACATCAGAGAATCTGAAGAAGTTAAAGAACTTTTTGGAAATCAGCATCTCTTGACCGTTCCATCTAACGTGCCAGGTATGTCCTCCTGTATGGTCACTGCCATGGAGGGCAGCAACATTCACTTTGGGCTACGAGGAAAAAGGGTCGTCATTCGAGCTTTTAAGCACAACAGCGCCTACGAATACGTTCCTCGACACGTTTTTGGAAATGGGGAAGTTTTTGATCTACCACTAGGTCTCATTGAGAACTGTGTTCATTGGCTTGATCTCAATACTGGCCGGCTGGAAGTCCGACGAAAACCTGGTATATGGTGGGTAAAACCAAGTGACTGGGTTATTAACGTGCCGGAGCGTCGTGCGCGAAGAAAGAATGTGTTTCTGGTTGATCCCCATTCGGAACTTTGTCAAAGTGTGGCTGATATCTTCCGCAACTTCGAGGAATCTAAGCGGCTGACTGTATTTCAACCAATCGCTGTAAACGGTAGACTTTCTGTAGAGCTACGTCATCTCGAGCTCTCTTTCTTTGTCAACAGAAACAGCCTTCTTCAGTGCCAAGAACTTCATACAGAGATTGACCCAAATCAGGACTGTGGGACACTTTATGGTTTCCAAAGCGCCATTGTGCTTCGCGACGTGGACAATATTGATCGTCGGAGTATCATCACTGCATTGGGCCAGCTCACTTACAAGCGCCATGGTATACATGTGCTCGTTAGGGCAAGTAGCTCCAACGACTACGCCAGATTCGGAATTGACGATGTTATGGGACGCTTGTCATGTCCCCCGGAGCCTCGCTTGTTGTACACCAAAGCCCAAATTCATGCATACACTTCCTTTATACTCCCCGACCCTCTAACTGGGCGCACAGGAACAGAAGAGGCTCTCCACACACTTTGTTCTGGTTACAGTCAACCCTGGAAGCCTCTCCCACAAGGTGTCATGTCAATTCTGAAAGCTATTGAATGCTTAAGCCCAATCAGAGTTTTCTATCCCAGGGATAAGAAGCGATTGCAAACAGTGACGTGGGACCAACGGCTTAGCACAACAATTCAGCACGAGAGTTATGGTCCGCTCGTCCGCGGCATTCTAGCAAAATCAAACCGACTCCAAGCTTTCAATACTGCCCATGGAGACGCACCAACCCAACTTGATGCCGACGAGGTTTCCGATCTGCAGAAGCGTGCTGAGATTCGTCGTCGTCTTTATGAGCGGGAAAATTCCGACTTACCAAGTCCGGCGCAAGGAGAAGACTCCGTGTACACATCGAGAGATCGCGAGTTCAGCTTGTCACAGGCCACCAATGTTTACCGAATTGCAAAGCTTCTTATAAAACAACCCTTTTCTATCCATCAAACCAGTAATCTATCTGCTATCCTTCAACGATGGAGCTTAATTGGTGGCGTCCCTCACCTTCAAGGCAGAGGTTTGGACACCGCTTCTGGATCTCTGCACGATCTAATCGAGGGTCATGTTGGAGAACAATGGGGCAGCCTGATTGACAGTTGCCGACGAACCGGCGCCGATAATAGCTACACCTTGATGTTTCGACTGGGCATGTTATCATTTGCTGAGAAGCCTGAGATGGAGGCAATCGAGTCACTGACTGCATTTGCCAGCCTAGGTGAACTAAAAGAAATTACACCACCTTATGGCTCCTCTTTCTCTCGCTTTAAGCTCCTTGAAGCTCCCACAGTCGAATCACTTGTTTGCCTACTGGCAGAAGACTTTCCTTTAGTCAAAACGTTCACAAGAAAGCGCAAGGTAGAACGCGATCCTGTTACTCAAGCAGCTCGAGACAGATGCCAGGTCGAAGGAAGAGGATTGGCCGAAGTCCTCCTTAGGCAGTGGCCCTGCTTGGAACCATCATGTGAGCACCTTGAATCTGACATCATCGATGTCAAGCTGGCTATGGAGAAAATATTGCCGGAGTGGCAACGCTTGTATGGTAACCTTAACCTCTCCCGCTACGCCATAGCGGCCCAGGAACTGCTAGGTCAACATCATGGACCCAAGGATGTTTCAAAGCCTCAGGGATGGGATCGGAATGTTGTGGTTAGCAGCGCGGCGTATCGTGGAACAGTTGTCCCGTCACTCTCCAAGGAGCTCCTGTTGAGATGTGGCTCTAGTCTTATGAACTCCTTGTCTCTTTATGCGACATCCATCATTGAAAATGGGTTGCAAAATGGAAATCTTCACGAAAAAATCGTCACTAACTCTAAGTTGCCTACTGGGCCTTCAGAAACAAAGGAGCTGGACCGAATCTTGAACAACCTTTCCAAATCTCAAGATGTGCTGAGACAGCAATACTTTAACGACTTAAAGAAGAGTCTTGTTGCATTGGAGAATGTCACATCGCGATTCAAGGCTCAGACTACGACACCAACTGTCTTTTTCATCCAGGACGAGATCAAGAAGGCACGATCATCATTGACCAGCGCCATTGAGCAAATCATGAATGCCTTATCTGCGGCAGAAGATCGCTTCAAATGGCTTCAATTGGGTAATTTATGGCCACTTCTCACGTCAGCGACGATGCTCGAGCAGCTTCGTTCAAGTTCCCAGCTCAAATTTGGCAAATGTATGCAGGAAAGCCTCGTGCTTTGTGGAGTTCTGATGACGAAATTACAGAGACTCCTCCGAATTAGACATGCCCAGCTCAAGAACGATCAAGCAAAGCTGCTCGAAGAAATAAGAAACATTGGACATACGAACTGGAATCCGCTCGACTTTGTAGATTGGCTACTTCTTGAGATCGATTGTGATCTTCTAATCCGTGAGGAGCAAATCGAGGTCGCTCATGCAATTATCTCACCCTCATCGAGATCGAACTCCGTTCTGCAGATGAATATGGGAAAGGGTCAGTTACAAATTTTCTTTCTCCAATGCCAGACTAGGCAATAATACTTTTGCTCACTGAATTTTGGACTTAAATTGCTAATTGGTCTTTAGGCAAAACATCTTGCATTGTTCCCATGGTCATGGCAGTTTTAGCAGATGGGACGCAGCTCGCACGTCTGATTGTACCCAAGGCACTGCTTTTACAAACAGCCCAGACACTTCAATCGCGACTTGGGGGACTTGTAGGTCGCGAGATCAGGCACGTTCCTTTTTCGAGAACCACATCCACCACGCAAGAGATGCTTCGCTTGTACACGAATCATCACCACGAAATTTTCAAGTCCTCTGGTGTATTGTTGACGACGCCTGATCATATCTTATCATATAAGCTTAGCGGACTCCAGCGCGTTGCAGATTCAAACCTTCACGAGGCGCATGAGATGGTCAATTTCCAGGACTGGCTTACCAAGATGTGTCGTGATGTCCTAGACGAATCTGACTTCACTTTGGCGGTCAAGACACAGCTAATCTATCCAAGCGGTCCCCAAATCTCCGTCGATGGACATCCCCATCGCTGGGAAGTAGTACAGATATTATTGTCTATGGTGGAGGATCATCTTACCGATCTTCGACGAGACTATCCACGCAGTATTGAGGTCGATCCTCGACCTGGTGGGTTTCCTATGCTCCACTTTCTTCAAACTGACGTGGAGGACGCTTTGCACCAATGTATCATCAACGACGTCTGCGATGGGCGTATTTTATTCCTTCGTATAACTGACCCAGATCCTACAGAGGCTAGCAGGGCTCTTCGACGCATTTTGACAGATGAGGTATTGGACCAAAGTCTTCTCAAGTTCGCATGCAATTCCTTCGCCGACAAGACCCGAGCACGCAAGGTTATCCTTCTTCTTCGGGGTTTGATTGTCAACAAAATCCTGTTGCTCTGTCTCAAGAAGAGATGGAATGTGCAGTACGGCCTGCACCCGACTCGCGATCCTATTGCTGTCCCATTCGAAGCCAAGGGAGTTCCTTCTGAGCAAGCAGAATTTGGACATCCCGATGTATCAATCACTTTCACATGTTTGGCATTCTACTACTCAGGTGTTACTTTGAGCCAATTGGCTGAAGGACTACAGTATGTATTGAAGTCAGATGATCCTGCGGCACAATACGACCGTTGGGTTTACGGCTGTTCTACTTTGCCAGAGAATCTGCGTCACTGGAATGTTATCAATGGAGACGACAAAGGGCAACTTGAAGAACTCTTACGTCATCTTCGAGTCAGCAGGAGTGTCCTTGACCATTACATGAACAATTTCGTGTTTCCGCTGCATGCCAAGCAGTTTGGCATCAAGCTCCAGGCTTCTGGATGGGATCTTCCTCTGTTCTACCAGACAGCAACAGGAGAGATTACTAGGGCGAGGACGACTGGATTTAGCGGCACAAATGACAATAAGATGATGCTGCCGTTAAATATCAGACAAGATGATCTGCCAACCTTGTCGCAGACCAATGCAGAGGTGCTCACATACCTGCTCGCCCCTCGTAACCGGAGATATATTCGCGCCGCCTCGGATGACAAACGACTTACGGAGGAAAGCCTTCTTCGGATATTGAAGAAGGAGGAAATCAAGATTCTGATTGATGCTGGCGCTCATATTCTTGAGATGAACAACGAAACCCTTGTTACCAAATGGCTAGAGATATATCCCAATGCCAACGGCGCAGTCTATTTTGGTGCTGACAATAGAGCATTGGTGAAGTATCGAGGAGGGAAGAATCCAGTTCCGCTTCTCGCAACCCCATTTGCAGATAATCTTGATAGATGCCTCGTGTACATTGATGAAGCTCACACCCGGGGCATCGATCTAAAGCTGCCTCAGTATGCTCGTGGAGCCCTAACTCTTGCTCTTGGACAGACAAAAGATCACACAGTACAAGGTTCACTTCCGCCTTACCTGGTTATTATGGAATTGGATACTGATGCTACACAGCTGCCATGCGCCTTCGACAATTGGGGACTACCCAATCCGTTACCTTCTTTGCCCCACCCGAAGTACATCAGAGTATATTGGATGTGTGCAGCACGCCAAACTCTTCTGTCATCGATTCCTCTCATGTTGTGACCTGGCTTTTGGAGCAAACTTGCCTAGTAAATGAACACCTGCAAAATCTTTACGTTTCGCAGGGCATGGATTTCTGTCGCCGAACCAATGCCCAATGGACAAACGTCCGATTTCTTGAGGACAAGAATCATCGAAAGTCCTTCCTTGAGGTTATCCAACAACCTGAGCTTCAAACACTAGAGCAACTGTATGGCGCCGCTGATACCCAGCATCACACGCTTACCGAGGTGTCATTCTCACAATTAAAACCATTTGTGGATGAACTTACCATTCAGAGACGAGCAGCAAGAGCCAATGGCAAAGGTGCTCATAGCTACGTGCTCCAAGAGGTTGAACAAGAACGAGAGGTCGAATTTCAAGTTGAGGAGGTTCGTCAAATTCAGAAGCGCATCCATTACGATGCCCATATATTTCCAGGTCTTCATGAAGAAATTTCTCGCTTTGTAAAGACTGGTGAGATTTGTGGCGAAGGAGCGGCCTCTGAACATGCTTTTGGGGCTTTAGCACGAACCCAGATTGGCAAGAAACACAGTCTTCGGGTTACAAATTCTGGGTTGTATGTATCTTCTGAGTTCTCCCGTACCATTAAGGTGACCGGAAAGAAGACCCCACAAGATGATTTCTTGGTATGCTCGCTCCGTTAACCCATTTCTCTCTTTTTTTTTAAAAACGCTAATACATTATTCTCTCAGCGATCTGTGGAATTTATCTTATGGAGTCCCAAATATCAAGTAGCTCTCATTGTAATCCCAGAAGAAGCCGATCTTCTGATTCCCATCTTGCGAGCAACCGAAAATCCAAAGTGCCACTTGATAGCCTATGCAGCACCCGTCACCAAGAACATGAATCACTTCAACAGTCTTTCCTACTACGTGGTACCTCACCTCCCACAGGCCCATAAGTTCCCTGGTTGGTTATCCATCGAACTCGGTATCTTTGCTGGCCGCTTATACTTCGATTTCGCCGAACATAGCTCCCTCTTGAGATATCTACAGCTGGATAGCTATTTAAGGTCACAGGGCTCGGCAGACATGGATAGCCCCTCCGAAAACAGCAGCAGTAGTGCTGAAGCATTAGTGTTAAAAGCAAATAATCCTGTCAATTTCTTGTTAGAGTGGTTGACGCTTTGTAGGAAAGGTCAAGATATTATGCATACTCCTATAGGGTATGTTTGTCAGGGCAGACAGTTGCATGAACTTCATCCTTTCTTCATGAAGAGAGGCAATGTGGATGGAGTTGAATCGACAGATGGGGTAGGGAGCGGGGAGGGGAGTGTGCGAGGTAGTGAGTGTCAAAGTCCACTTGTGGATTATGATTCGGATTTCAAGTATGAATATGATTGAGTGGGGTGGCTTTTGTTGTAAGAGCGAGGTGTGGTAGTACGGCGAGGTGAGAGTCCGAGAGACGGATGGAGGGGGGGTTCATTTGGTTTTATTGCTCTCCTATCAGAGTATAGTTGGATAAATGCATAGATACACTAGTGAGAGTTGTCTTTGGTGTCTCTGTTCAGAAAAATTAGCGTCACGCGCATTCCAAGTTTTAATCCTTGCTGCAGAAGGCGACAAGGCTGAATTACGCCAGCCACGGAAACCAAGATATGGGGCAGAAAACCTGTCTTGGAGGCTGCTGACAACATCCAGTGTTGCTCGATATCGCTGCTTTCCCCTTCATGTCGGTAATATCTTGTCTGCATGGTCGAATTATTCGCATTCCTATAGCCCCTCTCTAGATACAAAATTTTTCCTTTGCGGACAGTCTTGACACAACCATTACTGCTGGAAGTTCGCGCGTTGGTAATTAAACGAGCTATTGCTAAGATTCTGTATTTTCTGCGACATTGCTACGATGAAAGGTTCGGAACGAGAGCCCCAATCACAGGAAAATGATGCGAGATGTGAATCGCGTTCCGTCGATATCTGGAGGTTGAATGTCGATGTTCTATTCCTCGAAACCTTCTCCTGGTATGTTCGACAGTGATGGCTTTGAGGGCATTGGTGGGTACAGGTGAAGTGTAAACATCTGGAACTGCAGAGAGGTAGTCTTCTTCGGTAAGTGGAAGCCCAAGCAAAAGGTCGAAACTGCTCCGTGCGAGCTCCATCAGTGCCGGTACTTCGTAGTTATCGGCTAAGATGTAAATCATTATTGCACTTTGCATGTTGAAGCGAATCTCCCCCGCTGTGAGAGGCTGGCGCGATGTAACTGCCGATATGGAGAAATCTCAACATTGTTTCGACTGCGGCCGAATCATCGTCATCTAGACCGATAATACCGGTTTTTGCCTCCTAGAAACGTAACAGCTTGTGATATTCTCTACAAACTTGTGCCTGACCATTATTCCATTTGTCTATTGCTAAGAGAAGAGATGTTTTATTGAACCTCGCTGGAGACCTACGGCGAGATTGTGAATTGGACGAAGGCTAGCAGGCAGTCGTTGCTTAGTGCCGCGTCTCGGCATGTACGGCCTTGTGATATTCCCTACTGTAGGCACGTACCGTGACTAAAATGTATCTCTCACTATCCCATCGTTCGCAGGGAAAGGGGAAAAATCGTCATCGAAATAGAGATTCTGGCGAAGCCGAGCTGGGCCTTTTGAGCACGCGTAAGCAGCGGAGAGTTCGGTCGTATCTATAGACTCTGTAAAAACGTATAATGGTTCACAAGGTCTACTCCTCGGCAGCCCTTCGCAAGCTTCGGGGCCCAGGGACCTTGCTTCGCGCAGTCTATGAAGAAAGTACGTCTATGAAGAAAGTACGTCTATAAAGAAAGTATATAGATAGAAAGTACTTAGGGGTCCTCACAAACAGCTGCCCTACGCAAGCTTCGGGGCTGTTTTGATTCGGGCGTGAGTAAGATTTTCGTGTTCCTTCTTTTCGGCCGTGCACCTGCCAAGGCCTAGCTATAGCCAATAAGGGCGTCTCACGTGACCAGAAAAAGATAAAAGAGGGATCCACAAATAGCTCAATATAATATAGATTATGCCAGCACTGCCACCTGCTTTGTCCGATGCTTCATTGAGGGACTCTCATGGGGCCTGGTGGAGCTGGCAAAAGCCAAGCCGCTAACATGAGGCTCTGTCCCCTATGCGGTACCTCGTAATAGGAAGGATGGAATTATTCACTTGTGGGGAGAGCACAGGTATCAACTGATCGATCAGAGCCTCGTGTAGCTGAAGATAATGGCTAGTTTTGAACAGTAACATATCCTTATCCAAGTTTCCTCACTACAGTAGCTGACCTGTGCGTATAAGACTTCTCAGTTCCAGGACCTTTCAATTCCTTGTAGGTCCAGATGGCGAGGACCGTACGCCGTTCACGATCCACACTGCGGTTGTGGAATCTCTCTCCGCTCCTCTTGTCATACTGATGAACGGTTCGATGCGCGAAGCAATCGATGGAATCGCAACTTTGAAGGAAGTCGACGAACAAACTTTTGTCAGGTTCTGTGAATATGCCTACATGGGGGACTACACACCAGCACAGAAGCAAATCGTGCTTCCCAACACAAGAACCGATCATGAGGAGTTCCGAACCGAGTGTTATTGCGAAGAAAGAGCCTTCTCGGCCCACAAGAAGAATAAGAAGAAGAAGGGTGGTCTCATGTTTGTTGATGACGATATCCATGTAGAACCTTGTGTGCGATGTAGTCTCGAGACACCCACGCAGAAACTATGGGACGAGTTCCAATGTCGTGTATATTCTGTGGTTAGCCCCAAGTTTCGACCATGCGAAGAATTTGAAGCCGACAGTGGCCCATTTCTTTGTCACGCCCGAGTATATGTCTTCGCTGACATGTACGACATTCCGGACCTCTGTTCTTTGGCTCTTGACAAATTGCATCACGCCCTTTGTGCTTTTGAGGTTGTGTCAGACGGTATGGAAGAGGTCATAGACCTTGCTCGATTTAGTTACTGCAACGAGAATACACGGGACAACGAGCCTAGGCGGGACATGGATGATTTGCGCAGGATGGTTGTGCATTTTGTTGTGTGCGTGTTCGGAAAGATAGTAAAGGATGATAAGTTTCTAGGGATGATGGAGGAAGGCGGGTGTTTTGCGAGAGACCTCACAGGTTTGTTAGGAGAAAGGATCATAACAAGTGCCAATTAAAGGAGAGGATAAGTATCCCTCACTTCTGGTGCACTATATCGGAGTCTGTGTGTGAACGAAAATGCTCATCGGGGAAAGAAACAAGAACGCCCTGTACCAGGCTGCTGGAACGCTCATCTAGTCTGGTAAAATCCAGCTAGCGTAGATCCCGCCGTAGGTTTGGGGTACATGGAAGCCGCTGTGGAGGGAGGAGAATAGATTACACAAGTAGCAAGCAGTCTTACTTGAGCAAATAGACCTGGGTCGCTGTCGACTTGCATGAACCTTACCCTTCTTAAAACATTCAAAATGCATTGACGCTGGGGGTGAGATACATCTTACAACAAGCTTGCTTGCTTCGTCTTACACGGTATGATCAATCCATGATTTCCTGGATGATAGACTCAAACCGAGGCGAGCCACACTCGTCTCAGCGAAGCCATGAGGGATTTCTTTGTAAACTGCTCATATCGGAGTTTTGAAGTTATCTTAGCGAAGAATTTAAATAATCACTTCGGGTCATGTCCTGAGATACTTTTGTGATTTAATCGTTGACCTGCGACCTTGATAAACATCTGGCTAATTTCTTTATGGCCGAAGACGAACTTCCATTGCTCAGCCTCGTCTCACTCCGGGAATTAACCAGGTCGTCCGTCTATCGTGTTCTCGACCAACATTGACAAGAGCAAATAACACTACGCAGATCGAGTCTGTCGATTTATCGAGCAAGGAGAGCAATGCCGATAGGGTATCGACTACTGTGATCAAGTCAACATATCCTCTACAACTTGTCGTGCCAGGAGGGCATCACCATAATGAAAATGGCGATATTACAAAGATCAGGCGTCTTCCTACAGAAGATGAAATTCGAAGCGATCATCCAGAATTCCTGCCTAGCACAGACCTTGATCAGCCATATTTCCTCAAAGACCCTGTGGCACGGCATTCTGATACACATTTTCGTTTGCTTCGTCACGACATCTTCGGGGAAATGAAGGAGGCTTTTGGGGGTGTTATAAACTCTGTCAGTGATGACCCGACTTTGCTTGACAATTCAAAGCTGAGTCTTGGAGATATGCGAGCGTGTAACGGGGTTGAGGTTAGGCTCACACCAACTACGCCATCTGGACCAAAAGATCACAATATTCAGCGCATGCTGAATATGCCTAACACCGTACATATACAACCGACTATCACGTGCCCATTACAGATACACGTCGGGTACATCCCTATTCACTATATCATCGGCCTCTCTAAGATCGCCAGAATAGTCAATATGTTTTCGCGGCGACTTCAGGTCCAAGAACGGCTTATAAAGCAGGTTTCCCATGCCCTCTTCGAATCGCTACAGACGCAAGGTATGGGTGTTGTTATAGAGTCCAGTCATCTCTGCATGGTGATGCGAGGGGTTGAAAAGACTGGGGCTATTACCACCACCAGTCATATGCTTAGGGTGTTCCAGTCCGTAAGTGAGACGAGAAAGGAATTCTTGGACATGGTCAATCGGAAGTAGATTAGAAGCCTTTGATTAGATTGCGCCAAACGCAGATATAAAACCTATTGAAACATAAGCCCCAGAAGTTTAGAATACTAGCTCAGCGTTAGACTCAAGACAATCAGCTAATACTATAACTATCCTCAAGCACTGCAATATCGAAGCAAATCGTTATGAGATTAATTCTCTCTATAGGAGACTCGACTTCGCGATCGTGGATCTATAATATAATCTGTAGAGGACCTTCACCAGCTCGGCTTCGGCTTCTGCTGCACCTAGTATACATGAGATCTTATGCGTTTACTGCGCCTATCTGATCAAGCAATAGTATTCTGCTACAGTAAGTAAAGCACCTAATTAAGTATAGTTCAGCTATACAGGGGAATTCAGCTATAAACCCCTTATCTAGATATCTAATCGCTATTTTAGACATACTTTAAATTCAATAAATATCTCTTAATCTCAAACTTATTTTAACTACTTCGCCTAACTTATACCTAATACCTATATTCCTAGGACTATAATAGTTTCTCTTGAATCCCTTAAGTAAGCTCTTAGGCAGGAGTTCAAAACTACGTTTGCATCCTCAAAACAGCAATTATCCAACGAGCAGTACAGCGAAGGCTTCGATCTCTTGGTGCGGGGCTCAGGATGGACGACTTATCATGACTTCATTATCCTTCAGCTGAATCAGCTGCTGACCTCTTTTCTCAACACGCGGGCTCAAATATCGGCACTGGAGATTGGACCAGGTCCGAAGAGTGTATTGGGAATTCTTCCGGAGACTCTGAAGCATGAGATCAAAAGATATACCGCATTCGAGCCCAACGGATTGTTTGCTAGAGATTTGGAGAGGTGGATGGACACAAAATTACCATTTCCTAATCTGGAAGAGCCGCCTAATGTTCATAATATCCCGTTCACTCTGCAGGATGATATGGAAAATGGAGCCGATACTAATACTATGAAGAGGATTGAGACATACGACATTGTACTATTCTGCCATAGTATGTATGGGATGAAGCCCAAATATCATTACATCTAACAAGCACTTAAAATGCTTACTAGGGGGCCATATGGTGGGACGGTTGTGGTTTTTCATCGTGAGGGAGCTCTGCGTCTCCACGGCTTAGTGTGTCATTAAACCGTATCTTTTCCCGCTGGAGTGGTCAGTGTGGCAGATGATGACAAAATCCTGGATTGTTTTGCCTCCTTTATTGCCGATTTTACTATGCAAGATCTGGACGACGACAAGGCTATGCAAGTTTGTTAGCGTAGAATATGCCGCGCCTTGGGCTGTTAAGAGAAGTCCCAGCCAGACTATATCCTCTTCAGCTCGCCTGATATTATGATAGCCTTTAACTAACATGCGACTTCTTTACCAGAGCTAGAAGCTCAGGTACCTTGTATAGACGGGCCATAGGTGATTAAGAATAGGGAGGCTCGCCTCTACTGCCTAGCGTTGTTTGTGAGGCCGACGCAAATTCAACATGTCCAAGAGTGCGTGCGTTGGGCGCTGAAGCACGAGCTAAGCCTTACTATGGTTGGTGGTGGTTATAGCGGTTATTATCTCTGGCCTAATATCGTCTCAATCGACATAAGAGCCTTCGATAAAGTATATATTCTTACCGTTGGGGACGATAGGAAGAAATGTGATCCTCTAGTTATCGCTAAGAGTGGCTGCATAATAGGGGATATCATCGGCGGAACCATGGCGGTGGGCTTAACAGTCCCCCTGGGGGGTCGGCTAAGCGTAGGTGCCGGTTTGTGGCTATAAGGCGGCATTAGGCATCTGGCGAGGCTCCACGGGCTCGCGTCTGACTCGATTATCGGTGCTGTTGTAATCAGCGTCGAAACTTCTCACGTACTCTGCGTGGGTCATATGCCAAAGTATCATTGGCCTATCGGTGCTATACATCCAGAAAACCATAAAGACCTAATATAGGCAATAAAAGGCGCGGGGACTAACTTCGGTATTGTGATTAGTGTTACTTTCAAAGGATACTAGGCCCTAACCTACTGCGTTCGAAATTGGGTACTCCCGCTGCGCAATAGTCATGAGGCACGGCTAAAGCTTAACGACTTTAATAAGGCCGCTAGCAAGATTTCACTTAATATTTCTGCAGACGCGTATCTGTACTCGGATAGTAACTAGCTGCATCTTGGCGTGACCATAATCGAAGCTTCCATATCTGTGCTTGCCTTTCAGACGCCTGAGTCTATGATCATAGTGCTAGGACCGGAAGCGAGTATCCAAAGCGTGGATAGTGTCGGTTTGTTCGACACCGAGATGTATATGTCTGGGATGCACGGTGGGTATGCAGGGGGAAAGACCTTATCGTTCAAACGTTGTTTATTCTTGAAAAATATCAGTGGAGTGGACGTGACTAATGCCTTGGTAGCAGCCATAGAATCCGGTCCTTCCTCCCTGTGCTATATCTATCTGTTGTAAGGTAGGGGGGCGATTGGAGATATCGCGGACGATACTATAGCTTTCGGCTGTCGAGACTGGGACTTTGCCTGCGTAGTCACGGGTGTCTGGCCCTGTGATCAAGATAGTACCGGAATAGCTCAAGCTACCGTCCGATGGGTCTATGATGTTGCTGAGCAGCTATTACCTATATGTCGTGGTTACTACGGCGCTGACCTTGGGCTAGATCCAAGGGACGCTACCCTTGCAGTCGCCGGTTATGGCCGGAACAGGTCCCGTCTGGCCCGTCTTAAACGCAGCTTGGATTCTCAAAATGTGCTGGCTTATGCGTACCTATTACCAGTTAGGGCAGAAGAACAGAAGATTAAGGTTATCATACTTGTTACAGGTAATAGCTGTGCCGGCAAAGACTATTATGCTGCCATCTGGGCCGAGATATTTAACACGCTCGAACAAAGCGAGCCGGCTATCTATGGCGGGTTTTAGTGAACATATGTCTCAACTTGCAATTAGACTTTTTTTCACAAGGAAAACCCAGGAACATTAAAACCTAGGAATACTAGAATATTAATAACTATCAATAAAAACAACTACGTTTTTAAATCAGGGACTTTTCAGATCATGTAGTAATAGCAGATAGTAATAAGAAGTAATTTAGTTTTTCAAAGAAGTTCAATTGAGGGTATTATAATAATAAAGGAAGTAAAGAACCTATTCCTCTTGATCTAT
The DNA here is from genome assembly GCA_900074895.1 of Rhynchosporium secalis. Taxonomy (NCBI): domain Eukaryota; kingdom Fungi; phylum Ascomycota; class Leotiomycetes; order Helotiales; family Ploettnerulaceae; genus Rhynchosporium; species Rhynchosporium secalis. The sequence goes on from FJVC01000643.1 coordinate 24,788, forward strand.
ATCTTCTTTATCCTCTTTATCTGTAACAATAAATCCCTCCTACTTAGAGAACTCCTCTTTATTATCTTCTTCTTCTTTATTAATAGAGACTTCAACTAGAATATTGTCACTATTATAGTTATCTTCCTTAACTTCAATCTCCTTATCTCTAGCATAAAATTCCTCTATAGCCTTAGGATTAGTAATATCTTTTATAAAAGTATCTATCTCCTCCTTCTTAACTCCATTTTTCTTACTACCCTCCTTAATAATCTTTACTTCTAATCTCTTGATTAGAGGCTCTAAGTTTTTCTTAAAGGAACCTCTAATACTAGAAGCGAACTTATTATTATTATTATCATCTTCCTTAAGCTCTCTGGCTTTTCTCTTCTGCTAAATCATAGTTAGAATAGATAGTAATAAGTAATAGTAATAGAACTTACTCTATTTCTAACTCCTAGTGCTTTCTTTCTTATAGCTTTCTCCTCCTTGAGAACTAACTCTAACTGCTTATTCTCAATATCTAAGTACCTCGTAACTAAATTATTATACTTCTTGCTAGCTTTAGCCCTCTTAGCCAGAACTCTGGCCTCAGCCTCATTCTGTAAGCTCTCCTTCTCCTCATCTGGAAGGTCTTTGAAACCCTTCTGCTTCTTTGTAGTAGTACGAGCACGATATAAGGCCTAAAGAAATATTAGAGAAGCTGCGAATAGTAATAAAGATAGTTACTTACTTGTCTCTTAGTATTATTAGCTACCTTGATCTGGAGTTGGGTATCTGCCTTAATAGTATCTCGGCGCTCATCGAAGGTTAGTATAGTGATAGGTGTTTTGTTTATTTGAAGGGAATTGCAACTATAGTCTGTTATTGTACTATATCACTATTAGGACTGAATAGATATAGGAGAGGAAAGGTCACTTACTAGTTTTAGTTCGGTAGAAGAAGATGTTGTTTTAGTCCGGTAGGAAAAATAGTTATTTATTTTGAAGTGAAGGCGCACCTGCGATAGATTTATATTCAAGTAACTCGCTTATATTCACTCTATACACTTTCCTTTGTTTATTTGCTTAATATTTGCGTTGATGAGTCAGTATTGTTTACAAATATATAAATAGCCTCCCGGCTAGGAAATTCTAAACTTCTAAAAACCAGATACTCCTATAACCTCCTCCCGGTAAGTCATACCCTATATAGTAATACCTAATAGTAATAGTACTAATACTAATAAAGGCTTATAGTCAAGATAGCACGCTCCAAAGCTGCTATGAAAAAACCTAAGAATGCAGCTGCTTCAGTACCTTCTCCCAAAAAGAAGAGTGCTGGAAAATTCACCCTACCTATGAAGCCTACCCCGGCTGAAAAAATTGCTGCTTAGGATAGGCTTAAATAAGCACATAAGGCTAATCCTGCGAAGACAGGAGCTTATAGTGTTACGAAGCCTGGTTTGACGGTCCGGAAGCTGCTGTCTGGTAGTAAGTACTCAGGATTCTAATAGTAACACTTGATAGTAATATAATTAACTATAAATAGTAAAAGTATTACGAGAAATCAGGCTATTTCAGAAAAGCTATGATCTCCTCCTTAGAAAGCTTCTATTCCAACGCCTAGTTCGTGAGGTTACCTAAGATTTCAAGTCAGACTTGAGATTCTAGTCTTCTGCTATTAAAGCTCTTTAAGAAGCCGCTGAGGCCTTTCTGATTTCTTTCTTTAAAGGTATTACTCTTTCCTTTTGTTTATAGTATATTTTACTAATAGAAAAATAGCTTCTAATATGTGTTATATTCACGGAAAAAAGGTTACTATTTAGACGAAGGATATAGCTCTTATGAAGTAGTTCTGTACTAGTTCGACTCTTTTAGGCCGGCAGGAGTCTTCTCTTAGTTTTACCATAAAGTAGGGTAGTATAGAGATATAGAGTTTAGAGTAGGTCTGAAGTTCTGGGAGTAATAGTAAACAGTAACGCTTAGTTACTAGAATGAACCCTAAATATCTATTTGCTACTCCTTTAAAAATCTCTTCACTTAACTAATTATATCCTTCTTTCTCTCTTTTTGCCTAATACTTATACCCTTCCAATATGCTACTACTAATTTCTCAGGCAGTTTGGGATAGTCATAAAGATGAGATATATAATCTCTACTTTGAAAGAGACCTTGATATAAAAGAAGTAAGAAGGATTATAGCAGAGAAAGGCTTGAATGCTTCGTGAGTAGTCTTCTAAATAGTAACACCTTATAGTAATATAACTTAGTCTTATTTGTACATAGAAAGGCAACCTACTACCGGAGGTTAGAGTCATAGGGTGATGCTCCTGTAATGGGCACGTGATAGTCGGTTGTATATGTACGGTGTTAGGCGTGTTCAGCGTACGCTGAATATTGTGATCTTTTGGTCCAGATGGCGTAGTTGGTGTGAGCCTAACCTCAACCCCGTTACACATGGTCGTAGCTGAATTCCCGACTCATCACGGCCGAGCACTTTTGTACCAACGACAGTTTGGCACAGTCAATGTCCAAAGTCTTCTGGTTTTCGGTGGTGCTTAGGGATAGAATTTTTGATATTGGATTCGAGGAAACACCCAAGACATATTCATTTAGGGCCCTGCTTTTCGTCATAGAAAGTACCTTCGAACACATGAGATTTAACATTCATTAAATACCCTCCTTGTCCCGCCTCCACCCCAAATTCCTCAAAATGAGCAAGGATAGAACCAAGTACTGGGACGTTGACAGTAGGGCTTGAATCCCCTCTCTAGTTGGATATAATGAACTTGTTCTTGGAAAGTGGACGGGGCCAAGATTAGTACTTTATGAGAAGAAGTTGTAATCTCTTCTCACGAGCCTAAGGTGAGACGACAAGGAAAAAAGTTTTTTGACTCATTCCCCGGCTTTTTCTGCTGAGTGCCAGTGGACCGGTCACTACTGGGCAGGCTGTTTACCATTATTGGCTATAGGGGAGATCCGATGAAGCAATTGCACCACCTCCTATGAAAAGTTAACATCAGGGCGGAAGAGACTCTGCAGTACACTGAATTTCCTTTAATGCCAACGATGTCATGCTCGGTCAGCGACCAGTGTTGGACAACAAACTGACAATATGGTAGGCGATATTAGCTTCTCCAGGCGGGTATGCAAATAGTGCTTTAAAAGACCTCTGGCGTGTACGTTTCCTTTAGTTATTGGATTTTAGTAGCACAATTTGCACCCCAAAATTGTTAGCCACAATAAATAGGACACATCTCAAGTAGGTTCGGTGTAATTTTCAGAATCGGGGATATGTATTAGAATAAGGCGGAGCTACCGAATATCCGCTTAGCCTACTTTGACAATATCTAAACTCGGTCTAAAGCGCTCAAACCACCATTATCTTCTGCTCTGCGCTAATCCTTGTGGAGAATCCACCAGGTCTCCACCAGCCTCACGCTTGCATATGCTTCGAACATGATTCTGCCAGCTGTGAGATAAGCAGAGGCTTCCTACCCTCCGCATACATATGTCGTTGGGGAAAGTCCTCTCAAGTCACAGTGAAATCAGGGTATACTGACATAAAGTAATACAACACGTCCGTCCATGTGTGCCGAGACACACCGTGTAGCGAGACAAATCTACAGTTTTAGATTCACATAAATATACTTAACAAGTCTATAAATTTGCTATCCAAACATTCTTTCCTTCTATCATTTCTCCTCAGGATGACCACTTAAGTGCAAAAGACTGTGGTTGACCATGCTGTCGATCATTTTGTTTCCGCTACTGATCGCCGCTGCTACCATTACCCCCTGTTATATATCGACCAATAGATCAATTCCGGCATTCGGAGCAAGTAAAGAACAGTCTAGAACCAAAATATCATAGTTCTAAATTTCAAAGCCAATCAGAAAAGTCAAGAATACGACCTAGCAGTTATGCTAGAGCGACAAGATGGGTTCTCATGTTTCAACTTATCTTCACGTGATCTAGCCGAGACGGAGTCTACCATGTTCACACCCATGAATACTATATCGTGTCGTGCTGTGGCTTGCGTCGTTAGCAACGTGTGTGGCGCAAGACCATATTTCTAGAACATTCCACGGCGGTGGGAGCACTGGATCGTCGTCACTCGTCTACCTCGTAAAGTATATCCTCATCGTAACAAGAAACAGTATGGACAGAGCCAGTCGCTTCCTGACGCAAGGGGTGTCCGCTAGCGTGCCTAGGTCATATCGTACTCTTGCAGATCATGGCGACGTCCCCAATCCGCACTCCATCATCGTGCTCGCGGACCTCCGTCAATAGAAGAAAAGGCGCGAGTCCAACAGTTTCTGTACCCCTTTGAAGAAGATGTTGTCATTAAGTATCTGCTACAAATGTCTGATCTAGGAGATCCAGTGCAAATGAAGTTCATTCCTTCTCTAGCCTTCAGAATCACCCGCCATTGGCCTGCCACCGAAAGACCTCTGAAGTCTCTTGGTCGGAACTGGCCAAAGGCTCTAGAGAAACGCCATCCAGACCTTATAGCACGAAGGGTCAAGGCCTTAGACTGAAATCGCCATGAGAAGAACATTTACGGGAAAACTATACACTAGTTCCAGGTGACAAAGGATGTATAACAGGATACAGCCGTCCTAGTCGGGAATGTTTATAACATGGACGAGACTGGAGTGATACTATCCATGCCAGGCTCCGTCAAAGTCCTCGTAGGTAGGTAGGCACGACATGGGAGATTATAGAGGTGCATGAGTCAAGCGCACAACCGTGACTGCCATTGAATACATAAGTGGTGATGGTAGATGTCTAAATCCTATGATCATCTAGCCAGCGAGTACCCATCGGAGTAACTGGACCACGTTTCCTACGCCTGGCTGGCAGTTTGCATTCTCCGACTCTGGATATACGGACTCTAAGATCAGCTTAGAGTGGCTGAACCGTATATTCGATCCCGAAACCAAAGAGCAAGGTAACGGAAAACCACGCATTTTGATCTGCGATAGCTTTAGCACACATGAGACTCTCGAAATCCTAGAGTTCTGTTTCGGAAACAATATACTCTTATATCGTCTCCCTTCTTATACCTCCTATAAGCTCCAGCCTTATGACGTCTCGGTATTTGCTCTACTTAAGGCAGCTTATCGTGATTAAGTTGATCGATTCGAGCAAGGAGGTATTAATACGATCGGCAAGAAGCACTTCACGTCTCTATATAGCCCTGCGAGGAAAAGAGCGTTCACCCCTATAAATATTAAGACTGGCGTCGCCGCAGGTAGTTTGTTTCTATTTAATCCGGATAGAGTGCTCAGAAGTATGCCCGCTACTATAGATGTATCGGCTATTCTAATAACTGACGAGGTAAGAGTAGGGCTTTTTCCACCTGAGGCAGAACCGTAAACGCCTATAACGCTAGTGTTAGAAGAGGCTTTTATATCGCTACAGAATTCAATCATACAACGGGACGCATATACAAGTGATAAAAACAAGTAAACAGAACTTAGTAAGGCACTTACAGATTTGTACTAAAGCTTTCCAAAAATCCTCTGCTATAAGTGTGCTGCAGGAGGACCGCATCAAATTCTTAATCACGATTAACAACGAAGCTAAGGTTCGACGATCGATAAGGTCGTTAGTACTAGGAAAAGCGTAGCTTATGAGCTATGAAGACCTTAAGGCAGCACGAGCGAAGCGTCTCGTAAAGGAGTCGACTGAAGCAGCCAAAGGTAAGGGAAAACGCGGTCGAAAGAGCAAGAATAGTCTGCCGGAGCAAGAGGATAAGACTGCAGAGAATGCGAAGCGTGGGCGAAAGCGTAAGAGCGCAGAGCCTGAGGTGCCAGAGCTAACGAGCAAGATAGTGCGAACGGGCACCACCCCTAAGCTAGCGAGTGCCTTAGTAATACAGGCCAGCAGAATATAGAATGATGAAGATGAGATTATGCCAGAACCCGTAGAGCGCCCCTGTAGTACGGACGTATTAAGTGAAGAGGAGACTGCCGCGTAACGTTTTTATAATGTTAATGTACTAGTCTTCGTTAGAGAAGAGCTTGGGTTGGATTCCAGACTTGTTGCTATATAGTAGAGTTAATATTAATGCTCGTTAGTTAATCGTATAATTGATTTTACCTTTATTCTCTGTTGTACTCACTATCGTTGCTGATCGTGCCTTGATTCTGTGTCTGAGAAATTGTTACCCTTTTTCCGCTGTTTTCGTCACCGTTATAACATGTTGTTACCATCCGAACTGGTCCCAACGTCTGTGCTAAAACATCATTATTTTCCGCCATACTAATACCGGGCTACTTTAGGCTTGTTTTCGACTTTTGCGGAGTCTGTCATCTACAATGTCATCTTCGAATTCGTCAGCAATTGTGTAGAAGGAACGTATTCCCCTTGAATGCTTTGGCTACTAGCTTAAGTTCTTTCGAGGTAGAGCCCAATGAGAAAAGGAGCCAAACTTAGAAGTTACTGTAGTGCATGCATGAAGGGGGTAACGTCTGTCCCTGCGTAGCCAGACGCACCCTGTAACGCGACGAATCTATAGTTTTAGAATCACATTTTTTCCTTAGTAAATCTATAAAGTTGTTATTAATATATTACTTTCTCTAAGTATTTCTCCTTAAGGAGACCACTTGTAAATTGAAAAAAGAGTGCTTTCGATTATTTTATCGATCGTTTCAATCATGTCGCCGATTGTCGGTTCTACTATTCCCCCCCCTGTTTAATTGCGACTGTTAATGTTTTCTCAAAAATTCGAAGCACTTAAGGAAAGGCCCTATCGCGAAATTACATGGCTCCAAGTTTTCAAGACGCTTAGAAAGGAAAAGAATGCAGTCCGGGAGCTACGCCGGTGCGATGAAGGGTCTACATATTCCAGTGCTGAGCAATGCATATTAACCGAGATAAAATTTACGATATTCACGCCCGGGCCCTTGTGGCTGTGCAGGTTGGACTATATAGTCGCTTACATAATCAGCTTTCCGTCATAAGTTATTCACATTGGAATAATTTGCCCCTTGTTTAGTCTGCCGATGACATGGCAGCTAGGCTACGATCAAATTATGACGATAAATTTATGGCGTAATATATATAGCTCGACTATGCATACTCGAAGACAGCAAAGCAGATCTCTCATAGAAGTGTACTAATATTCTGCATTTGTTGCACATCGCAGTTTGTTGGACGATCGCTTTTCTTTCAATAGCATAGAAGATCGTGATCCGGGGTAGGGTCGTCCAGGAGAGGCGGTTGTAAGCCTGTGGTACACTATTCCTTTCTGAGCAACGGATCACCTCGGACATTCTGCACCTTCAGATCTACAGCAAGTCATTTACCTTTTCAAGATTTATATCACGCTTCATGATAAAGTCTCTCCAAAATTATACCATATCCTAGCCCTTGATATTGAATCCTTATCGTTTACCACTTCCTTGAGTACACTCTAGGACTACTATGCTATACTGACTTTAATACAAGAGACTTAACTCGTTCTATCCTAGGGCTATCATCACCTTCATAGATGACCCCTTCTTCATGAGCTATATCCGTAAGCATACTCGCCCGCGCTTAATCCCCGTGCGCCATGCTGATCTGAAATGCGTGTAATAGAGTCATGCAATCAGCGCCCCAGCATAATCGCTCAACTCCTGCTCTAGAACTTGAAGTAGCGTGTAGCAGTCTCCCAAGCTCCCTATATGGCCTTCTTATCATGCGAATGGGATGTCTAATAGCTTCATCAAGAGTTTTGATTCTGTAAGCGTCGATTCTCGCTAGCGAGGAAACAGAGGGGAAGAGTACGACCGCTGTAGGAAAGCCTATCTTTCACTTAATGCCCTTCTATGATTATATGACAAGTGTTTTCCGCATGTCTTTTAATCAATCGAATCGCGTGAATTGTTTTCGTGTTCCTCGGCGCTTTTCAGGTTATTATGAGCGTTTGGAATGCAACTATGGTTAATGAAGAAGCATACTATAGAGTAAACTCCGCCCACCCACAGGAAAATCGGATCCATAAGGCAGAGCGTAGCTCTAAACGCAAATCGGAAACGCTAGCCAGAGACTAATCTCAAATTCGTAGAAAGCTACTCCTGAGTTCTGATAGGGCTTTATAGCGGGGGCGAGTGACCTGACGAGTTGAGTTGCCTTGTGGCACAAGCTGATTTGATGTTTGTAGCGCTGCTAGACGAGTTATGACGAGGCAAGGCAGATTCTATACTTTTTCAATCACAAATAAGGGCTAGTTTTGACTAACATTTTGCGGGGAGCAGAGTTATGTGTTAGCCTCCTCGCTTATTCTGACGCGCGATAAGTATTAGGGCGTTCTGCAATATCTCTTCATCTTAATAATCATAATATCGTACTTGTTAATTAACAAAATCAGTCTAGTAATCCCAATTGCAGCTCTTTACTCCTTGATACATCACTAGACGACCTTCGACACCTCAAGGCCTACCCAATCCATTCGAGTATGGCCTTAATTAAAATATCTTGCACTAAATCCTCCTCCGAGCGCTTGCCTCGGCGGCATATGCTTAATCTGTATAAATCTGAATCAATAACGTCGACCATCATATCCCGCGTCTCACAGTGGTTGTTACAAGAGCGTATGCTTACCTTCGTGTATTCTTGGAACTACTCTGCAAAACAGCATCCTGTACCGCCGTCACTCGACCCGAAGGCATTATATATTATGCTCGAACCTGCATACTTCGTACACCCAAATTCAAGAAGGTCGTGCACGGCCGCCGCCTCCCTAACCCCCTGTACCTTCGTACGGGAAACCATATTTGTGATAAGCGAGAAAACCCAAACAGAAGACCTAGATATTTCTCAACATTACAACATTCGAATCTGTCAAGTAAGTTCAGAAAAGAGGTGTAACACTGCTACATTATATCGGCAGATTCTGATGGTACCTTTGGTACAGTAGAACACGAAATCAGGTTTGCCAATTCTTTTGTTAATCATTTTAGCGAGATCCACTTCTGGACACCTGTGGCTATGCACCCCTACTCCATTTTCTCCAGGCGTAGCCCCCTGCTCCGGCAAAATAGGCGACCCCACTATTCTTTACTGTCAGAACTTGCTGGTGAACGACAATAACAACACGACACAGCCCACGATGATACATTATTTTCATCAACGCATTACAACGATACTGTACGTTCGCGATCAATTATACGATACTGCTAGTGACAACGACTCATGATTCACCGATCTAATTGGCAGTATTATAGAGTCTGTTGTATTTCCTAGTAAGGGATCCAAGCTTCTCACGCGCACAATATGGATTGTTGGAAGAAGTTCTGTGATAACTAGCGGATTTTTGCTCTGTGATTTCAAGGATGACTAGCTTTTTGCACTAGAAATCAAGCCGGTTACCGCCAGTTATGCGACTAGCAGTTTTGTAGCTGCTTATGAAAATGCTGCATCTAACGGTATATCTCATCCCTAGATAATTGATGAGAGATCCAATAGCTAATGCTTAATATTACATGGCGCTTCACTATAATCCGGGCTTTCTCCAGACATACAATTAAGGCAAAGACCTCTGCCATCCTTTAAACCCTGCAAGTCCTTCAGCATCGACTCCCGCGAGCATGCTGGCCTATGCCAACGATAATTTTCACACGTTTTGCAGTCTTCAACTACACCCGGGGGACCCATTTGTTCAGCCTTCTTGATACAGCTTACAATCGTCTCGCGATTAATGTATGAAGATGGGACCAATCCCTCCCTGCTGAGCTGACCCAGATAACTATAGGTAGACCTGCTCTTGAACCCGCACGAGCAATCGCTTGATACATACTTAATTGTTAGAATGTAGTTCAGCTGCTTATATATTGAGGTGCGTTTCACCTCGAGCATATCTGTTTTTCTTCATCAACATAATACTTCTGCTTGTAATCTCCATAGACTTACAAAAAACTTCCCAAGGCACGCCAAAGTCGACCTGATCTCGTGCAAGAGCAAGGTATGAACCAGCATGCTCCATAATCATTGTGTATGTAATAGCTGAAAAAGCTTTTGCATGGTCGAGTAAATACGCAGCAGTCATGAGCTCCATCCGTTCCTTTAAACTCGCGACATTGTGATGATCAAGCAAATGACTGGTCGCATGCTTAAGAGCAATTGTGCAGAGATATTTGTCAGCCACGATCGAGAGCCGCAGTATTTTGCTCGACGACATCTCTTCTGGGACCACGTCGTTACGATGGTGAATCACGGCACACATGGTTCTCATGGCCTCTGCGTCATCTTCGGGTAACCAAATCTCTTTCTTCGAGCCAATAAGGCCAGATCTTTGTCCTTCGCTATATAAAGGTCCAAGCATTGCTCTGAAAACTGTGGAGGCGGTTTGGAGGATATAGGAGTGGACGCAAAGCCGAGCTTCATCAGGTCCAATGACAAAGACAGTATCGCCATCGGTCGTTATGTTATCAAAGAAATTGTTTTCTGCCATGATTCAAGCCTTTGATACTTCTTCATAGAAGTTCATAGAAGACCTTAACAGAGAATGCAAATGAACGAGACAGAATCAGGATGAGCCCCGAACCCCGCACAACTCGCGTCTGAAAGGACGGGGCATTTCATGACATCATACGAAATTTGTGAAGCGGCGGCATGTGATCTTTCACAATTGGTCGTGATACCCAAACCGAGATCATAGTACTATTAATATTGGAAGTAATGCTTCTGCACTGATATGTACGAGAGGAGAGTCGCTAAGCCTTGTTCTGACAGGTGGGAGTCTTCAATGTTGACGTGGTGTGAAGGTTTCCCGTGCGGGGCCGATTCAGATACGCTGACTAGCATGGCCAACTTGTCTTTGACTATTTGCAATCAGGGACGCTGGAAGGAGGTCCAAAGAGCTGCAAGCGACAAAACTGGAGACATGCTCAGGGTGCTATATTAGGTGCGGAGCACCTACACACGCTGACTAGCATAAGCAACGTCGCATCTACATCGATCGGCGTTGGTAGTAAAGGTATGCTATCTACCTCAATGACTGGTGCCTGGGCTAGAAAAGGTTGAATCAACATTTAGGTTTTAGGAGACTGATAACTATGTGCATCGCTGCTTCCTGATGCGAAATCTTGGTTCCCTGTTGGATAAAGAAGGAGACGTGTCGAGGGTAGCAGATTGTTCAGCGGAACTGATGTTATGAATGAGTTATAAGCTACTACTCTTATCGTTATATATAGAGGTCGGACTTTTATATTGAATTTGCTATTTTTTTATTATATTAAGAAATCGTCTGCTACTCTGAGCGTTAGTTATTGAAACTAGTCGACGCGGTCTTTTCCTCGTTCAGGTTCACGCTCTAGGTATCACTCGGAGTAGACCTATAACGATATGCTAGCTAAACGTCGAATGATCTAGTCCCTACAGAGAAATGTAGAGACTAGCCCTATCTAGACTATACCTGAGAAGTTGGTCGCTAAGATAAAGGACCTATTGAGTAAGAGCCTTATTGCAGCTCATATTATTAATATGCTCTCTCTTCGCGGCGATCGCAGGACTAGGGAAGAAGCGCACAAGGCGGCCTTTTGTTGTTATGACTTAGTTAGTAGTTAGCGAAAGCTCGAAGGAGTCGAATATATATGCTTTATCCTTTCTTCGTATTATCAGACTAGTATTTTGGGCTCGAATGTGAAGGATAAGCAACCCTAAGAGCTATTACTACTATTGGCTATGAATAGATCCTGTAGATTGGATTAATCACGCCTCTATGAGGGTTTCTTCCTTGTCTATGAGTAAGTTCGCTATCGATGAGAGAGCTTTCTAGCCGGTTTAGGAGATGTAGAGCACCTGCGTTTACTCTGTTCTTATTATGGTTGCTTTTGCTTTTGTTCACTATGAACTAAAACTAGTAAAAGTTAATATTCGGAAACCCTCCTCTAAACTTAGTAAGAACTCAGCGACTAGCTCGAGCAATATATTAGTTAAAGCGCTCCCGGCGTTAGGAGCAGCAGTAAGCGAGGATAATTAGTATCAGAAAGTTATTAGAGATCGCGTAGCTATAATTCATAGCGTATAAGCTTGTACAGAACATGTACTAGGGACTGAAGGCATGTATTCAAATTATCCTATTATAGCTGCTCTACTCGTCTGACTATATAGAAGCCTTAGTAGCAGAGACGGAGGGTTTCGAGAGCGAGATTGATTATAAATTTCCATCTTTAGCACGCGGTTTGTCTTCAATAAGCTATAAGCTCGAATCGGCAGAAGAGCGACCGGCTGTGGAGGGCACTATAGGACAAGGTAATAATCAAGATCTAGATGCTATTCTTCCTGGGTCTTGTGTATCTCGAGCTACTAATGCCCACGGTAAGCGAGCTGAGTCCTTATATGAATATACAAAATATTTACTTACGAGTTTACAGATAATTGTTACGGCAGAGGCACAGGGGTTCGACAACGAGTTGCATTCGCCCTTAAGGGTGCGCTGAGTAAAGGGAAGAAAAGATAGAGAGGAGGTTTCTACTCTCGACTCTCTCTCTAGGTATAACCGTAGGGCTGTGCTGACTAATCATTCCTAGTACGCACTAACCGCATCCCGCTAGCCCTGCCTGCTATGATGCCTAGGAACCTGAGGCCGTTATGGTATGGACCGTAACAATAATATAATAATATTACGTTCCGATAAAGACTCGGAAGAGGATAATATTAGTTAAGGATATACTCGTTATATGAGGGAAGGGGGGTAACTAGGCTATAATACTTGTGATATAGAATATATACTAATAATTTCCATTTGTGCGACTTATAAGCATGGGGAAAGTAGTATTAGTAATAATAAAAATATGTCTTATTAGACTGTAAAACGATAAAGGTCTAACTCTCCCACCTCCACTTCTACCTCAGTTGACTCTATCACGTCGATACTTCCTCGTAGTGAAGATAAGGAAGGTAGCAGGGAAGTTACTAGAAATTCCAGTAAGTTAAGTGCTAACGATATCTGCCTTAAGCGGCAGAAGGTTTCTACTCTATAAAGCTATTGTATAATCTCCCCTGATACCTTTCGCAGCTATCTCCGCTAGTATCAGATATTGAGGAGGATAGTGAAGAGGATGATAGGACGTATAGTAGGGTGTAAAAAGTGTCTGCACTCCTTAAACGGGTCTTACTAAATCGGGAAGTGCTTACTAGCTGCTTTTCGGACCCCCTTTTACTAAAAACATGATACTTTTGACAGATAATCAAGATGCCTCGACAAGAATTACAGCCTCAAATGCGTGCTCATATCGTCGAGTTAGCCTCTGAGAAGTGGTCTGCTCCTCAGATCCATCGAAAATACCCTGAAATTCCTCTTTCGACTATTCGGCTTACAATTAAAACCTACCCTTTCGGAACAACTGATTTTACATCGAAACCACGAGTTAGAAGGCCTCGAGCCTTAACAGAAGAACAACGAGATCATGTGTATGATATTGTCAATCACTCGAACCCTCATATCAAAATGCGAGACTTACTTCGAGAAGTGAATGATAGTTGTAAGGAACGGTGTATGCAGAGCCTTCTTCGGTCGATGGATAAGAAGAAGTGGCTTCAAAAGAAACGACCTTTTATTACACCTGCACACGCAACTGCACGACTCGAGTGCGCTATTCGACATCAAGCATATACTTTAAACGACTAGATGAAGGTTTCGTGGTCTGACGAGTGTACTGTGGAACGAGGGGTAGGAGTACAGCCGACTTGGACTTTTACACGCCCTCGAGATCAAATACGAGAAGGAGATATACAACCGGTTCGGTGCTCAGGGAAAGGGGTAAAGAAGATACTCTGGGCTACTTTTGGCCACGATAGAAGGACAGGTTTAATACCTCTCGATGGAGATCCTCTTGCTGCTCGTGGAGGGGTTACTTCGTGGGTTATTCGGAACCTATATGAGGCGTTTCTACCAGATATAATAGTCGAAGGAGGAGAGTTTATGCACGACGGCGCAGGTCCGCATCGAGGGCATATTGTTAAAGAGATACTTCGGGAAATGAATATTCGAGTTATGAGCTGGCCTCCGTACCCTCCTGATTTAAATCCAATCGAGAACCTCTGGGCTTTAATGAAAGCAGAGCTTTATCGACTACACCCTGAGCTCGAGCATGCTCCTGATACTGATGATACAATTAATACTTTAGTCCGAGGAGCACAAGAGGCGTGGCACGCAATTGATAACGGAATTCTACATAGATTAGCTGCTACTATGGACCATCGAGTACAATCTGTAATTGAGGCTAAAGGTGGTATACGAAATACTAGAATATTACTTGTTTACCTTGAAAAGCGGCATGTGAACAAGTCCAAATACGTATAAGTGCCTTCCCGATTTGGTAAGACCCGTTTGGGGGGTGCAGACACTTTTTGCACCCCACTGTATCTCCACGCCAGACTTACCAGCTCTACCAGAAGTACCCCTGCCCCTGATTTCACTTCTCCAACAGAACCCGAAGTCTGCTCAGTGCTTACCGATGTGGATCCGGATTGGGACGTCCGTGAAATTATTGGTAAGGAGGACCTTGATGGTGTCTCGTGTTACTTAGTGGACTGGCACCCGACATTACTTCCTGTGTACTCATTGGGTCATGCAAAGGAGTTGGTAGATCAATTCGAGGCCCGCATTCGAGCATAATGTGGTTCCAAGCGAGGCGGTCTAGGATCGATTACTAGACAGAAAGCTAGTGTGAAAGTTGAAGGAAAGAAAGCCCGAGTTCGGCCCCGGAAGCAAATAAAGAGAGAAGCGTTATTTAGCGTTATTTTGCGAAGGATGCCGCTTTTACTACCTCCGTCTTAGTATATCACTACAAATCATCATGGAATTAACATATGAGATTCCCATACCAAAACCCCTCCTAGTCGTTCGCTTGATCTGTGCTTATTTTGTCATATGCTATAGTCGCGATATCACGTGCAATGTTGTGACTTCGCCATTCGAGAACAGATGCCATATTTGGCCCTCTGATGAGATAGAGCAAAAGTGTAGGCTCAGTGGAGCGAACATCCTTAAATAACTAGGCTGGTCACTTTTGATGACCAGTCTAGCTAGGTCATCATCCCCATCAGAAAATGGATGGTAACCTGTGGAACCCCCTGGCGCTAATCACCCAAGGATCATTCAACAGCCATTATCCGAGGGCAGTCAACTTCAATCGTGGCTCTGGGCTGGTCGAATGCTGACTGCTCTCGACATCACATATGTACCTACTACTTCGAGTCAGAGACCTCAAGCTACATGGGGTTGGATTCGGTGTCCATTCTTGGTCCTAATGATTTACACCCAATTGAAGGCGTCCACAACTCTGTTCTATTCCTGTCATCGCATTTGTTCCTATCTGAGGGCATGATTGTGAGTCATGGTTTTGGTACTGTTTTGTTAACCTCCTCTCTTCTCTTTCTTCGAACGAGCAGGCAGTGGCATAAATAACCCTTCGGATTTACTTGCCGGGGCTGGTTAGACACCTGGTATTATTTTATCATTTATTTCTATAGCTTTACTTTCCGTTTGTATCGTTACGCAGGATGTAGTTGAGTCTATTGAGGGTTTGGAAGTTCCTCTGCGCTGCCAGCAGAGTGAGGTCGTTCTCTGCGAAGCTCTTGTGGTTAACTTCCCTTTCATGTTTAGTAATTTGAGGCCTTGAGAAGCGGAGGTGCTGGTGTTATCCTGGGGTGGCAGTATGTAGATCGTCGAAGATAAGTGACTTGCTTTCTATGCTTTGTATAGAAATACGAGCAGATCCTAGGCATACAATGATAGTGTTTCCATCAGGCGAAATGAGCTGCCGTATTATTCTTGTATACCTACAAAGGACAGGACTGGAAAGCACTCGGCCAATATCCTAAACTCCTCGGACCTTTTAGAAGGTTGTCGGCCAACGGGATTAATCTGACATAAGGTACATTATATTGACCAAGTTGGTAACCAGTTACGCGCGGCAGTTGGCGCCTACCTTCTCATATACACGCCACACGTACCACCATATGACCAATTTGTCTGTCCGTCCTCTTCCTTATTAAGATAAGCTCCCTGGAAATCACCTCGTATCCTCATGAGTTCGTGATCGTGATTGGTGTACCGCACGACCGGAACATTCGAACTTGTTCACAACTCAGACCCGTACCCAAAAAGCTCCTTTCGAGGTTGCTAATGTTCACTCCGGTTTGTAGTAGACTTTCGACGGCTCCCTCACTTTGTATGCCTGCCCACTCCTATCAACATATGTCGAATGGCTCCCCCTTCTCGAACCGCCTCGGTGTGATGGCGATCGCCGGTCCTTCCCTACCGACGACACCTCCTTCTTAGGACTTCTGGTGACAGAGACCATCCACAGTATCAGTAATGTGCCCGCTATCGTTCCAATGACAATACCGGCTATTGCGCCTCCAGATATACAATTGCACCTGCTTGAGCCAGTGGTGAATTGTCTGGCCAGTAGGGGGGCTGATTGAGAGATGAACTAGCGGATTGTTAATGACTGAATGGTTTGAGTAAAGAGTGAGAATGTGCGAACCATTTTAAGTTTTAATACTTGTTTTTGCGATGCGATGAGATGTGGTGGAATTGTAACTTGGAGGAGGGGAGGAAAAGACGGAGGAGGAGCAAACGGCCATAGACTTCGTCAATTTTCAAGGGCCACTTCAGGTCTATAAGAATTGTCAAGAAATGGTTACATCATTGTAAAATAAACCTGCGCTTTTTTCGACCGCGAGATACGTATATACCATCACGAGCAAGAAAGTGTACCCACTTACCTACCTACCTATTGTGATGAGTCTCGGTATGATCGTGAAGAGAAGTCTGAGAAGCAATTAGATGACGTTTTGGAAATATGTATTTTGGAAATTTGAGTGATGTCATACGTTTCACCGACAATTGTGCAGCTGTTGCAAATCCCTAAGGAGAAATCGTTCTAGACAAGCTGGTTTCAAAACAAAGAACGTGAATGCAGCAATTATTAAGCTCGATTCAATCCCCTTGTTTAACTTGGATAGTCTCCCGCAACAGGTCAGGGTTTATATTGGTGAATCAGATTCAGCAGCTCACCTACGGTCACCTTTGCATTCGCTGTAGATACATTGCACACTTGCCTGTTTACATTCGCCACAAGGCTTTTCACCATTCTATGCCTAGTGGGTTCAAGGAGGTTGCTAACCTGAGAGCCGCCCAGATATCAATGCTCTTCCAATCAAAAATTCTCCTTGTATCCGATCCCGTACCCCATTTTCGTTGTGAATCGATGTGGTAAATGGCCTGCAGAATTTTGCAACACCACATAGCAAGTGTGTTTACACTTTTTAGATCTCTAATCCAATCAATCATTAAAGATACAGACCAATGTCTACTAGCCTCGATTCTATGCCCGTAGAGCCTCGCTCGTATATCATGTAATAAGGGCTTATTCTGCGTCAAACGAACAATAAGAAGAACCCCAAGGAAATTTTGGACCAACAGAACAACTAAGGTTTAATGGCGAGAGGTTGATAAGTGCAAGATGAGCCAGGTTACGCAAGCCTAGAAACGCCATATCGGATTAGGTATTGGATGGCAAGTGTACCTGTAAACATTCTGTAACACCATCAACATCATCATGTGTCACCTCCTCAGGAAAGTACAAGGCTTTGTGCACGAACGGCCTGAAAACTAAGGATAGAGTACGGATTCGCTGATGATATTTTCGGTGAAGAGGGTCTGACGGGAATGGCGGGAGTTTCTGGTCCTGCTAGGTATTCTCCACAAACCTGATGGAAGACGGAGAATTAACTCCGGTACACTTCCCTGTGGCGATGCCCCTCGCTAATACTTCTTGCTCTAGACCGTCCAATATAACCGACCTGAACCATATTGAGGACGGCAGGTAAATCATCAAGACACCCGCCGGCTGTAAATTACCTTTGATTGGCCATTAACAAACTAGCCGCAGTGCTATCGGTCTTCTGTATTATTGGCTTTTATAAGAATTTGCCATTTTGAGTTCGAGTACAACGAACATCATCGTGGTTTACAAAAAGACAGTTGCATCTCATGATGAGCGAGAACGCGGCTGAAGGAATGCATGCAGGAGTCATTGGTTTCAAATACTTAAAGATAAGGGCTGTAGAAACCATGTCTAGTGCTTGCGCTACCCTTTTTATTTTACGCGAGTGGGATATTGAGGTAGTGTTTTCGGCCTTGAGACAGCTCCTGGTGGCGATCGAAGTTTAGCTAAGAATTCATAACTTATCTTCAAGCAGATTAACAGACTCGGGAAAAAAATAATAAGTACAATGTTTTCCCACAGCTGCAACCGTCTCTTGCTCCTTTTATTGCCTACTTATCATATCCTTTCGTTGCAAGCCAATAAATGACGTGTAGGCTTTCATCAACACGACACTTCAACTACATCAAGACGTTGATCAGGTTCTGATACATCTTCGATATCAGGTTTGCCTTCCTGCCCGAACGATCTACACCTCTCGATACAATGTCATCCCAAAGCTTCGCTGGAAAAACGGTCTCAAGATCATCCGACTCTTGGGCAACTACGAAATCCTCGTCTGTATCTTACTCTAACGGTCTAAGATTTCCTATGGACACATGTTCCCAGCCAGCAATCGAAATCCTCCGCTGTATTCGATGCGCGAAATGTGTAAAGGCTATCAAACGAGGAAGTGAATTTGACACAACAGATGGGCTGCGAGTGGACGATGTTAATGCGTGTGGAATGGTACGCTTTGGTCACAATCTATTCTATTGTATTTACTGCGCAAGGATGGTTGGATACAATGAAAGTTACCACAAGAGGACAGCTACCAGGCCGGAAGTATCAGAGCTTCAATTCAGTAAAAAATACGAAGTGCTACGGGAGCCGAGAGGGATGGGAAAGGTCCGTGAGAACATCCTGGAAAGCCGGGACTTGAACGAGGGTGAACTGTGAGTGATTCCATAATATGATGACAGGGCGGAATTGATTGTTATATCATTCAGTTCACTCTGCAAACCCTTGTCTGCAATTTCAAGTTCATTACGTCGCCAAATTCGGAACGGTAACAATGTCCAACCCCAGCTGATTGCATGACTCCAACTATCCGAGTTACGTCAGACGGATGTATTCTTGGAAGAGAGTCCAGTCCAATTCGTAAATAGGCTTTTTGAATAGTGCACATGTAGTGGGACTTTGAAGTATAGGTGGGAATGTTTTTGAGGATTGTATTTACTCAGTACTATCTTCCTCGACTACCAGACCGAAGCCAGCTAGATATAGTTCGTTTTGAAATCCCGAAGCAGGTAGCACTTAGAAAGGATATGGAGAAAATAAAGAGTTTAATACAAAACTCTGACCTGTAAAGCAGTAACGCTCCCTATCTAATCTAAAGACTTCCATCGCCATACAGATATGTTTACAAATATCCTCTGTGTTCCCAGTGAGAGTAGCCTTCTTCGCTGGAGAAATAGGCATATATGCCCTCACAGCTGCTAGGACTTGTGCTCCACCTATTGCTATCCTGTGAGAGTATCCCATTTCCTGGAGGTCATCAACGCCTTAGTTGAGCTAGTTCAGGATAGCAGGCGCTAGAGATTCTTCTTATAGAGTATGAAACAGATATGATCCAAGTATAATAATTAGGAGAAAGGAAGGAGTTCGACGCAGGCTATAAAGGCGACGAAAGGAGGCTAAAAGAGCCTTGATAGTCTCTGTAGCTTGGAAGCAGATCTCTCGTGGACGGAAGGAAGTGCCGCGTAGCCGGAGTCTAATAAATGGCCCAAAGAGTGTAAGGACAGCAAATTGGTAATATATACTTAGTAGAATGTATCAATCTCGAGCTCGATCTAAGGGAAAGGAGCATAACTTACTGCATAAATATTATAGCAGGTGTATAATTAACTCCAAGCCGGAAAGTAGCAGGTACAGAATCATACTAGGCAAGGTATCGATAATAAATTTGTAGGATATGCTTCCCTATAAGCGGCAGACTAGGCAAGTAGAGTATGTACAGTGCCTCATGCACGACTTCAAAAAGTTCATATGTAACGATATGTACTGATCGCGCATAGCTGATTTGAAGCTTGCTAGGCTCTTGGGGTAGCTCGTCACCGACATAAGGTAGCCAAGTTGTTTGCTCTTCAGCCTCCGGAAACGCACCCTTCGGAATAAGAATACCTCTTCGACTAATATGAGGTAGGCAGCCTTTAACGATACACCAGGCGCTTAGTTAAGTCAGTCCCGACAAATTCAGTCCATACATGAAGAAGGATGCGCTAGCTTACTTGTCTAGTGCAAAGGAACCCCATATTATGGCACTGCGCACTTCAAGCTCGATCTGAGGAAGTCGAGGGTTCGAGGGATAAAGATGCAACCCTATTTCTATAGCTATACGAACAGATTCGCCAGAGTAAAATATACTTTGATTTTGGTTTCTACGACTTATTTCGAAAATAGATATAAGGCCTAAAGCCTGAATAGTTGTTAATTGCGGAGTGTTATTTTCCTTAGCTAATAAACGTTCAGCCTCGCCGATTAGGTCTTGCCCAGAAATATCTCTAGCTGTATTCATGCCTGCGTCTATTCTAGACACGTCTGAGAATGAGTATCCAATTGCTAGTATGGTATTAACTAAGAGGGATAAATAGAACCGGCGTCGCCTTTCTCGGTAATTAGTGAGAAAGTGTTACCGTGACAGAGTAGCAAATATAGGATATTCCTAGCAGAAATATAGTGAAAGGAGGTATTAGATAAGCACTTCATCAGAAATGATTCTCGTCCAAGACCTGACATCTTGTTCCTTATCGTTATCCTGGTTCGGCTCCTCCCTGGTGTTCTCCGCCATATCACTTATAGACTCTAAATTGTCCTTATATCTCTCCGCATATAGTTGGCTTTCCATATCTGTACTTGCTTCGCTCACCTGTCCCCATATATCGCCTAGTGTATTGCCCTTCTAGAGCTCTTGCAGAATAAGACTGCGATATTGCCCGGAAGCTAAGCATGCAAAGACGTCTTCGCTCATCTGCCGATAATTTTGAAGATCGCGAATTGTAGTTCTCAGGTCTTCTTTCTTGATTTTGACAGATGTATCATAATGGCAGGTGGTGGCACCGTTGCGCTCGCATCTTCCACACGGATTGTTACCATCGCACTGTAAGAAAGTTAGCGCTACTAGCCATCCGCCCGCTAGCGCCTTGAAAAGATATCGCTCACCTTAGCTTTCTTCTTCTTGTATTCACTACATGCATTCTGGGTGACATAGCCCGCTCCCCTTCGTCGATGGATTGGATTTATTGCGTCGGCCATTTGGAAGTTTAGGCATTCGCAAAGGAGAGTCCGAGTCCCCTCCACCCATTGTACTTGTAATGCCTTGTTTACGAGAATAGTAGTAAATGGAAAACTAGTCGGGGCCCGTCCAACGCTGCATGCCAAAACACCCCCGATTCGGCCTGGTGAATGCGGGACGCTACGCTCACCGCCCTCGACCCCTTGTCCGTACACCTGTACACTTGTACGCCTATACGCCCGCGATAGCACCAAAGGCAAATCCACGGTAGTAAAGAGCTTTCATAGTAGCAAATACGCACGTATTGATAAGTAAGATCCTAGAGATCTGAATATACTTAAAAATACCAGAGATTCTAACGAATGAATATGGATTTGCTTACGTGTGCTTGACAACCCCCAGGGGCGATCGGCACATGATAATTTCTAAGGGTAATAGAGTAATGCTTGTTCCCCGCCTTGCACGTTTCACTTGTTCTGAGATAATCACGAGCATGCAAAGACTCCCAAGCACTTGGCTCACTATATTGGCAGCATACGGAGAAATACCTCCGGGCATTTGGATCCAACAGCATACCTAGAATGATAGGCAAGGATCGGATTGACATCCCAATTGGACTGGTATGCGGAACATTGCTGCACGTCGTACAGTACCGCAATTACCGCTGTTAATTCTAGGAACAGTTCCGCCTGTAAAGCTTTTTATTGGTCACTCTTTGCAGATACGAGGTATGAATACAAACATCGCGATAGCGAGCGGAGTTGTCTGGTTTGTTGATCTATCTACGCGAGTCTTCTTGGCACGGACGAAAAGAGATGGTATACTAGCAATAAGATGAGCTGCATGTTAGGTGCATGGCCCATAAGTAGTTCTCCGGTCCAGTCAACCGATAGACACAATTTTGGCTGTCCTTAGTTATCCCGTTGACATTTCGATCGATCAAGTCAAGATTATCCAGAATGTGCACATCTTGTTTTTGTAAAAACGATATTTACTAATATTCTGACTTTCAGGGAGCGCGGGAAATTTCCGACTTGCTTTTATTCTCTCTTACTTTGGTTGCCTTACAACATATCCCTTGCGATTGAATCAGCTGTGATTTCTTTCGTCGGAATATACCCCAAGTTCTAGTACAGCTTCCTACATGCAGTATATGTCACTGATGCCACATTCCAACGATCAAAACTGCATACCAGAAGTGAGCGCGTTGCCCATAACTACTAGCCGTCCTTACAGTACGGAATTGCTTGTTCATACACTGAGACAAATCGGCATTCCACTTTAGGTCTTCCAATTCGTAATACAACGTTAGACGCAGTCCACCTGTCGTAGAAGTAGCTGAGTAGAGCTCAAGCGAGGGATTCAGAAGATATGGCGACCTGAAGTTGTCCTCTATCACATGCTGAGCGAGGAGAACGGTCACCAACGTGCAGCTACCCCCACAATCGGTCTGAATGACATTGGCTGTACAGGAGGACAGTTTAATGCATGTTCAAAATCGGGTCAGCATATATGAATTGTGCTTGTAAGTCTACATGTCTACAATACAGCAAAAGATTATCGATATCTCTAGCGCTTTAACCGCATGGAAGTGAGATGCAACCAATAAGCAGAGGATTGGATTAGCCTGTCCACATCTAGGGCTACGGAGCACTCATCAATAGCTTGCATACTAGGCTGTCTTGGGACGGACGCCATACGGAAACGTTTCCGTCTGTCCCACCTTTTAGTATTGCTAGCCTTGTCCTAGTCGAGCTGCTTTAGAACCTCTTCGAGATCACTCTCGTCTCTAAATTCGCTCGTCAGTTCACTAGGTTCGGACAGTATGCCTTATATTTCCTTCTCAGCGACTCCCTTCAGCTCCAAGCCAACAACTGCTTGCTTCGTTTCCTTCCGTAATGACCTGTCTCTCTACACATATTTGTTGAATTACAATCATCAGCAGCAGCCTCTTCTAATGCCGACATCTACAATTGGCTCAGCCATAGGAAGTGACACTGTTCAGCTGAATAGCAGGCGAGGCGGTCGTTTTGAAGCATAAACAACCGTGCAGATTATGTCAGTTGAAAGCCTAATCAAAACTACACTCTTTGATGCGCCACAACTCAGCGCGTGTAAATCATATGGTAGTCCTGTTTGTGGCTCACCTTGTTAGAATACTAGGTTCGCTTACTTCATCAATAACATAGATCAAGTGTACTGACGGCTTTTTAATACCTTCGTTCGACATAAAAATTCGTCTGAAAAGTTATTCGACGCTGAAAATATTCCGGGATTCTGCCATCTATACATATCTCCTTCCTATGTCGTTGTTAAATTCATATTATCAAACCGGGTAGAAATCATCAGGATCAAGTAAAGTCACCAGCCCAGATTAGCATGGCGGGAGGGTTGTTTCCTGTGAATCTGCTCGTGGTGGCAACGTCGGCAGCATAAGAATCGTCAAATTCTTTTTGGATTTCCTGATATTTAATAGGGGGGTAATGGAGCTACTGAGGAGAACGGTGGTGTACGTATGGGAAAGAGAGCAAACGAAGCAGCCTCCAACTTTTGCCTTCCCAAGATACCTCTTACGATTGTTTCCGATGGTCGCTGCAATTGTACTAGGGAGATGCTTAGGGAGGAAAATGTTGGCAGTGTGATAACTTCTACATCGACTTGGACAAATCAGCTACTAACAACTCAACAGGGCGTTAACGGATAACACGTGAATCGGAGGAGTCACGATAGGAAAGAGGGTAGATAAAGGTACTTGCGATTTTTCCCTTCCTAAATTCATATCCTTCCAATCACAGTCATCACGGGTGATTAGGCTCTAGTAATTGGAGGCAAGAACGACGGTCGAGATATACCCAAAGTAAGACGAGCCAATCCCTACAGGTAACTTCGAGGACTTTATAGGGTAGCGCCTGTTCTACCTTCTATGTCGTTGGAAAAAATTTCTGGCTGTTTCGGAAACCCACGCAGATGATAAGGATAACACACGAACTGTCGATGAGGCTTGATGTCCCAGGGCCATGTTGCTACAGCTCAGCTCGGATTATTCCTACTTTAGGGTAAGCAAAATTGAAATATTTAGTACGCTTGCCATTCTGCGATCCAGTTGAGAGAATCGCCATTCGATGGGAACGCTTGTGCGAAACCGAAGCGACACGAGTGAGGTGGCTAACCTGGAGGCAACATCTCTGCAGCCTCGTTGTTCCTCTTCTCTGTAGGATCAAACCACGAAGAAGGATAGAAGACGCTCTCAGCGGGAATTTAGATTCTACAGGCTCATTGCAAATGGTCTTGGCTGCTTACAGATGAGGGGTTTGTTCCGAGTGCCTCTGTTCAAAAAAAGGAAGTGCAAGCGGAGATATGTCTCCGGACTTACAGGGCGATGGATACAAGCGAAGTGCCGCCAGACCCACTTCGTAGGATATGACTGGGCGGAGTCCACTATCCGACATACTCCGTACATACGAAGTACACGGGTATCTTACAGATAGATCTGCGATCGTGCATATGCCAGATGTACTCTCTTGGAACATTACTAGACGTGTCTAAGCCGGACCAGAGTCAATTGGGTCATCATGCGAACGGAATTTGTCTGGTTTGTTTTGACTACAACATGACTATAGTTCATTTTTCAGGGAAATAAGCAATTACCAGCTATGTTCCCTGGACGTCCTGATCGCAGGACTACCATACTTGTGACTATTACGAACTTGAGGCTTTTCGCTGCACAGCTCTTACCATGACACAGATATAAACCCAGCATCCTCAGCATGAGAGGCGACTCCTACTCTACAATAAAACACAGGACCCATTCACGCCAAGGGAATATCAATACTCGAACGCAGTATCCTCTAAATACTCAGACAAGCACCGTAAAGGTAATAGTTGGAACCTATCATACTCGACGCTACCAATGCCAGAAACTCAGAATGGTATTTATGTTAGCTCCTCCACGAAAACAGGAGACATGTATCTATCAAGGCCCGCACCTGATTTGACGTCTACTCGGGAACAATTACCTCCACTTAGCAGTATTTTAGCCTCAACAGACCAAACTGGACTTCCGCCTATATCGTACACAGATGGACACAGCCCAGTGTTCCCCGCGGTTTCTCCCAATGATCCTCGACAATCAGATACAACGATTCACGCAGATCGTCCATTTATTTCATCGCATTTTCATAGGCCGGCTATGGCTCGCCAGTATTCGCATAACTCGAGACCAGAAGTTAAAAGACTTAGAATTCCACCACCTCCCCAACACAGTCAAGTTGGAGCCGGAGCTGAATCACCTCTTTACAACTCGAGAAGATCCCCTGTCGAATCCTCACTATCCTTTGCGCGGTCTCTTGTAAATGCATAGTCACCACACTCGCAGTCACATAGACCAGAGTACTTTCCGACAGATACGTCGTCGTCATTCTGGCCTCGTTCAGAACTTCGCTAACCAACCGTAACCAACAGACCTGAAATAGAGTCGAGAGCAACATATCGAGATGGCCGACAAAGCGAACCAGGAACTCTGACATATCCTCCTACTCCAACAAGTAAAGTTACCGGCGATCCCTTAACAGCAAATGACTAGCCAGGCCCGATGATTTAGACCAGGACGCAATTCATCCCTAAATTCGTGCGATCCGCCGAAGTGCCAGGTCACGGAATATGCTACTTCTACGACAATGAAACGCACTACAAAACAGTGATAAATAGTGGAATCGCTAATACGCATAGGACTATAACAGAGGCGGGAAACCTAAAAAAGAGGCTGTCGACTACAGCTATAGCTTATAGGGAAAAGCGAATCAATTGCGACCTAGATCACCCGCGCTATATCTAGTGCGAGAAGCTTAGTAGAGTTTGCAAATTCAAGAATACGTAAGTAAACACTAACGTTGAAAGTTCGCTTAGAGCTTCTTATGTGAAAGATCGTTACTAATACCAATACACAGCCCTCGAGGCGGATACGGGCCTACAATTATTCTATCGTCGAATCCAGAAGATTCGGTGTCACGCTCCACCTTACCGTGCGCATATTTGGAGATACTCAAGGTAGAGAAGTATAAGAGCAGCCACGCTATATTTCTTCGATAAGGGCAATAAGTGCTATAAGCCAGACCCGACTCGGAAATACATCAGCCGAGAAAACAGCGAATTCGTAATAATGATTTCATTTCTATGGCTTTTAAAGCCTTACCTCGACTTTCGGTTCACGATCCTAGTTCCTTAATAATTCCTTAGACAGAGCTAATCAACAATAGCCTTAATAATCAATCCGGTCTCCTTACAGAGTAGTAAACGAACCCGTTCAGTATCTATCCTATGCTTATTGCGGAGCTCATCTCAGTCTTCTTCAAATATATTCCAGAGACTACTTATAATATATTTCCAGAAGTGCTATTCAAAGCTTAGAATTTATCAGTATTGGAAAAGTCTACTGATGAGTTAATACTCGTTTATACTATCCTTTCTCTCGTAACCGTATTTTCAGAGAAGAGTATATATAAGGCATTAGGAGCTCGATTCGCTGCTATAGCGCGATTTGCATGCGATAACAGCTAATTCACGATCCAGCTCGCTCAGTCTCGCGTTCTACTTGCATTATACTACTTTGCAATCAATAACGCTGAGGATACGTGGTATTTCTATAGCGCGGCACTAAGATCTGCGAACGGGATTAACTTAAATTTAGAAATAGAGAAAACAGAGGATACCTATCTAAGGACATTTCCGTATAGATTAACCCGCGCCGGATTTACTGAGTGCAGGAGAAGGACATTTTAGAGTTACTACCTGATAGATCGATATAATAGCTCCTGCTCTAGCCATATGAGTATCGTCCAGGCACGATTTTTTCGTTCGATTCCGTGCGATATAGACAGCTTTAAATCGCAGCTTGATATACAAAACCCTTTCTTCGATCCCGCGATACTACTAATCCAGAATATCAACTAGACGATCGGATCAATAGTATACTTAATTAATATCACTACTATCTAGGGAGACATAATAGCAAATATCTACCGAACCTCCCACAGACTAAGCCCATCGATAATTCGCGAAAACTTCGTAGCATTTTATAAGAATGCCACTCTCCGATTGCGAATCTGGAATAATACTTTACTATCCTGCTACGTTTTTTCACCCGAGAATCTTGTAAGAGCAGCGAGCGGTGGAAAGCTCGGCATATTCATAATAATATATATGGTCTACTATACTACGGCCATGAAGCTCAATCGATATATTCAACGATATAATCTGACGGACTCTCGTCTTACTCATCATGTGACGGTTTCGAAACAGCATGCCGAGGGCCTTCTGAGGGTTATAGATGCTCTCGCGACTTTCAAAGTAATTATGCCTTCTAGTCCGGTTATAAATAGTGATACGCAGACCTTAATTTCTTCTCCGTTCGTAGGCTATGCTATTATTTCAGTAATCGATATCCTCATAGCTAAAGTTATAGTGCACTCTATTGCTAGCCGTCTTACCTCATTTCAGGGCTGTCGGGCTATTCTTGCCGAATTAGCATAGTTCTAGTATAGCTCCAAGGACAAATATGCTTTGATTCAGCAACGTGTGCGAGACTTGGGCGACTTAGTATAAAGTAAAGACGGAGCAGTAGCGCCTCACATTGCGGCATTCGCACGAGAGACTGGGGATGGAGTTTTCGAGATAACAGAAGCATTAGAGAAGACGTTTTCGCGGGACTACGACTGCATTTATACCTGAAGGTAGAAATTAGTTAATAACCTGTTCTAGCTAGTCTTTTAAACCAGGCCTTGCTTATAGTCCATAGTCGTTAAAGTGCTGATAGTAATTGCTATAGCTTTACTAATACGGCTTTCTCATTATACTCTCCCCTGAATTCATCAAGCCGTCTTCTGAGATCATCAAACTTACCGGCTAGATCTATGTATACTATAGAAACTACCTGCAGGTTTATGATCGCACGTTAGGCTCGCTTTATTCTTTGAACAGTCTTATTCACTATAAGTGTCTAAGGTTCGAGGCTATTTTTGTGCTTTATATAGTATGGCTAGCTCTTTTAAGTTCATAAGACTATCTATTACTGTTTGAAATCTTTATCTGCCTATCTATAACGAGGGTAATATGAACTAAGCTGTTCGTAGTCTTCGTTGTGATTGATATAATTATCGAGACCACTTCTATATATCTCCTAAACTCCTACTACTAAAGTCCTACACCCTCCTCATAACTCGTATTACTTATTAATATCAAGAGCAATGATAGGCGCCGCGAGAGACGCGTAGTTATTATAGTTCTACTACACATCACGACTTTCTTTCTCTTCCGCGGGTTTCCACGCTAGTGACTATTCAGCTCTATTCTTACTAATACAGGACTATGGAGCACTGGCTGTT
Organism: Rhynchosporium secalis; assembly: GCA_900074895.1. Taxonomy (NCBI): domain Eukaryota; kingdom Fungi; phylum Ascomycota; class Leotiomycetes; order Helotiales; family Ploettnerulaceae; genus Rhynchosporium; species Rhynchosporium secalis. The sequence goes on from FJVC01000643.1 coordinate 53,355, forward strand.
GGGTGTTGCCGCACAGCTTATATAACTAGGCTGCCTTAGGGTAGATGCATATACGGAGGCGTCTCCAACTGTCCCATCATTAGCAGAGTGTCAATCAGCTATCTGTCAGCCTATCAAGGAGTCACTTCGGACTGTTCCAGAAAGTCTATCTAATCGGATCACGCCCGAGGGTACCTGGGGGCTTTAAATTATCACAAGCTATAATCATACCATAGCAGTTTCCGTGTACGAAAGTACTTTCGTACAAATAGTCCCATACCTTAATCGTTCATATCCTCCGCATAGGCGAATCGGGGCAAGGATATCTTTGCTTCTCCGTCATCTCGTCCATATGGAGTACTTCAATGTAGTAGTGCAGTACCTTCTGTACAACAAATCCATGTGCCAAACATCCCCGTTAATAATCGGAGCACTTACTCCGTAGAAGCAGTTCGTCCTGTGTCTAGATAAGCCACCTGCTTGATTAATCCAGAGAAATCGACTCGGGTTTGGTATTTTTGCACATGCTGTTAGAGAAAGAGAACATTAGCAAAGAACACCTTTATTGGTGCGTGAGGATCGTTTGGGGTAATGAAGGGCCCACATACTTCATATAGTAAGGATCGGCAGTACGTACGGGTTCTGAGGATGCCAAGCAGCAACGATCTCTTGTTGTAGTCTCTCCCTACAGGCCATACAGACACCCATAAAAACGAGATCTACCTCCGTAATGTCTCTTGCGACATTCCATGTGTCGAAACCTTCGGCTAGAAAGCGATTGATGTATTTCGACATATTAAGCCGGTGTAGCAGTGTAGCTATGTCCTCCATCACGTCGCGTGTGCTAGATGTAGATAGAAGGTTCAAAAACCAAATGGTGGATTTTCGTAGCAGAGATGAATAAATGTTTGTAAGCATCTTGGAAGTAGCACTGCTGAATGGTGCTGGCGGACTAAGTCATTTATCGGATAGAAGTGAACAAGATAACGTCATTGACACCTCTCTTCTTTGCTCCAGGAGGACATTGTCAACAGGGCTGTTCCGCAGGCTAGTTCCGCCAGACTGTAGCGGTGGGAGCGGAGGAAAATATCACAGTGTTGTGCAATATTTCATCGCCGTTGGCAGTCTCAGAGAGTTATCGTGACAACTGAAAGAATGTAGATTTTCTGACTGCACATCATTACTTGGTAGTAAGATAGGCTGTAACTGTCATCCCCGTTCTGCAGAAAACCATGTGGCAATTCAGACGTCGCCTTTTCAAAAACCCTTAGCAAAGCACATTCTGGGTCGTGCTATCATACAATTTGCATTCTCGTACGACAGAATGTGGTGCGATTATTCGAGACTGGGTACAGAGCTTGTGAAAATCGGCTAAATTGGGAAACGCGACAGCAGGCGCTAGTCAGCTGTACTTCGTAAACTGCGAGCTCCAAAGCGCCTTCCGGAATAAGTGGATGCACATGCTTGTCTCTTCTGGCTATTCCGTTTTAGGCCTGGATGTTAGACCGATGGACAAACCTATCATTTTCTGACCGGATCGGCGATATGTTCGCTACATGTGGGCCGCGGGAGGTTTGGGGAACGGATGTGCGGGGAAAGGAAGTACTGGTATCCGCAGCTTGATGGGTATCGTTGGTAACCCTGATCCTGCGAGCGTTATGCACGGTCAGCGCCCAACGACAAGGAACTTGGAATACTTGTATATGAAACCTGATCAATCAGAGGTCCTCTGTGTCATGGAGACATCTCCGCCACCGCCTTTTGAAAAATGGTATTTACGAAGAATTGATCACGAAGACAGCTGCCAAGTTAGGGGACCAAATTGACACTTGTAATCAAAGGCGGGCCCAGATCTCTGAAGGACACGTCATGCGAGGGTCGTTTGCGGTTACTTGCATGCTCCGCAACATTCCACACAGGTTTCAGGTTTTACACAAGATAGCCAGAGTCCCGCAATGCCATCAAGCAATTCAACCGGTTTTCCAGAACAAAGGCTGAGTCCTCGTTGCATCCGCGGAAGCTCGCATACGACTCGATAACTCAACAAGGATTTCGCGATCGATAACGAATTGACCCGAAAAGGATCAAACAATTCTTCTACACAGTCCGACTATGCTGTCAACGTCAACAGTCCGCCGGGTATACAGGATTACTTTCAGCTACGGCATCGCCGTCTTCCAGTGCTGTTCGTATACGTCACTTCATTCCACAAACCCGCCTAACGCAGGATGCATGCATGTGTGATTCTAGAGTAATCTCAAAGGCACCCAAAGACTGCACACAGGATGTGTGGCGTCTGTGGTGGTATGATTGTTACTGAGTGGCCTCTTACATGCATTGCTCCCAGCAAGCAGGATTCCATTCTCTTCAGCCGTGCCTCTCTGAATTTGGCCAGTTGACATATTGTCTCTGTACCGTAAGGCCGATCTGATGATACCTTCGTATAGCTTAGGGTCTCTTTGTGATTTATTACAGCTATAGGAAAGGTACGCCTTTCGTAAACTGCATGCTAAGATACCAGGCTGGGGGTCTTCCACAATTACTTCCTAAGTGTGGCAGGTGTGAGTTTACCTGATATTGATACCAGGTCAGCTCTCACCGCTACTGTACCTATGCCCTATACATAACGCATCCTCAGCACTGGTACTGTACGCATAAATCTGCTGCGTTGCCGGCTACATTACATTGCTAGGTGAGCTGCAGAAGATGGCGTCGGTATGACAGCATTATGTAGCACCCCCCATGATCACCAATATCGCTTGATTAGCTGCAAAAAGAGGATATAAGCATCACAGCGGGCCTTTCGAAGGCTATCTTTCTCAAAAATTTTGATCATAGTCTGCTAGCTCATAGAAAGGATGAAGGCCTCATACTTCACCCTTCTCCTCTTCTCCCTGGTTGGCATTGCCGCTGCCTGCTGTGGAGCTAAAAGTAGCACCTCCTGCTGCGGAAAGGGAAAATGCAACATTTTCTGCTGCAACTGCAACGGAGGTAAGCTCAAGTCAGGCCAAGCCAAGCCCAATTTCAAAAGATTCATGACGGAATGCTCATATCACTGTTTTCTAGGTTGTAAGTCCTACGAAGACTGTTGCCGCCTCACTTGCGGTCATGGATGTATCAAAGGCGGCGAAATGCCCCCCATCTGCGCACAATTATGTCGAAAGCGTTGCAAAGAGCGATCACGCGGATTTGACCAACCGGAAGAAAATTTCTTCGGTGCTAAGGACAGAGATACTGACGAAGCATGGCTCGCAATGTCTGATGAGGAAATGTTCGCGGCGGTGAGATCGGATGACAACAATCATTTCACGTACACGGAGTTCTTGCAGCAGAGAGTCTGGAATGACAGTGATGATGCGAAGGAATTTTTTGATAGGTAAGTCGCTGTGCTGAAGTTTAGGTTTGAATGTGCGCTTTGCTAACACCTAATAGGTTCGATGTGAATAAGGACGGTGTCATTACTATCGATGAAATGAGGGAGCCAGATGAGGGAGAGGACCCAAACCAGAGACCAGACCAGAGACCAGTTTTGACTGAAACAGGCTCGACTGAAAAGCGCGACGAACTTTAGAAGAATGGGCTCCAGATTGCTTGGCCGTGCTGTTGAATATCGAGTCTTGGTATTATGTTTCAATTCAGTGTTGATATGCTGTAGCCAGTGTTTGCTAGAAATAATACGGCAGAAGAACCCACCTACAAGATTTTCCTTTCTCTTGCCAACTCAGTTGATGGCACAAATTGGGATATCGCAAGTCGTTTGTTATCTCTCTTCCATAAGTTACTTCATATTTAATTCTAGCATTTCTACCAGCCAATCCCTTTTTCAAGGAAAGAAGCAAATCCACTGTAATTTCTGGCTGTGACTGTGATTGCAAGGCTCTTGGACCAACAGAATGAACAAAGGAATGTTTACTGCAGGCTGACGACATCGACAAAATCAACGTCGTGATCCCTCCCGACTCATACAGGTCATTTGCAATCCATCAATATCCTACTCTCCCTCTAACCCCAAACACAAATCCTTCAATCAGACACCTAAGTTCTCAACCTTCCCAATTGACCAACGCCCTAGGGTGCCACACTGCCAACAAACCGACCGCAATCACAACAGGGACAAATTCCAACCCAGCAAAATACCCTCCATGTGTTGACAGGTGCCCAAACACCCCCTGACTCGTCTCAATCAACCTGAACAGCGTCCTCATAAAGACCAACACGCTCAAGATAGCCAATATACCAAGAAACGGACTGCGAGCACTTGACATCTTCTCCAATGCCTTTCGAGTATTGCATGTCCCAGCAGTGACAATGGTCAAGAGCACATGGAAGACAACAAAGACGAAACTCTGCACTGCAAGACCAGCAAGGAGGATGTCGTTCGGTACCTTTGGCGCTTTCTGCTTTGAGCTGTAATAACCAATGAGAGCGGCCCGACGACTTGTATGATGGTGCAAACAGCTACAAGCTTCGATGATGCTCACCGCCCAGCCATGGTGGGCGAGACCCACCTGAAACCCCTTTCCATACAACCACCCGCATACCCCTGCCATTCCAGCAGCCTCATGAGGAGCGATCCGGCTAAGGAATGGATGGTTTGGTCCATCGGTCTCACATCCAGGCCTAGAACGACGCAATGGCCAGCAGGGGCAAGCATGTCTAACCATATTCACTCATTACGGTCCTGCGGTAACGGAGGCTGCTCCGAAGCTCGCAGGTCGTAGTTGATTACTTCCCTGTCGAGCTTCCCAGTAAATCTGATTACTCTCAGCTCTGCCAACTTTTGGATAATACCGCCACATTCTCCTACGACAAACAAAAATGGGATGATAATATGATCTAGAATGTGCCTTGTCAGATGACTCTTGTCGGTCTCGGCAGTTCTGATCTTGAGCCGTGGTTCACACAGGTGTTTTGCAGATTGGAGATTCTAAGTTCATTTTTGTCTCTAAAAATCGAGAATGTGTGATCAGATGACTGCATTTTTCCAGTAGTCAGTATTCACTCTACAAGACTGTCGATGCCACACCATGAAACCACTGTAATATTTGCAATCTATGCGTCAGGCACTGGTGAAGCTTCAGCTAAGTTAAAATGCATAGTTCGAAAGGGGGAAGACCAACCTTGGGCCAGATATCAACATGGCAATCCTCGAACAGATCCTTGAAATGGACGAAGAAGATCAAGAGCGCGCGTTTAGCAAGTCGGTTGTGCATGATTTTTTCAGGCAGGCTGAGATATGCTTTGCAGATATGAAGGTAGCACTGTAAGTCTACTTGATCTGTTTCCGCTGGGCTTATTTTACTAACACAACGAAAATAGGGAGCAGGGAAACCTTTCAAAGCTCTCGTGGCTCGGTAACTTCCTTCGAGATTCCTCAGTCTCCATAGGGCTGACCAAAGTAAACGACTGCTGCGTCAAGATCCAAAGCATGGGGCAACGGAGGAATGAGGACGACTCCGCAGATGAGCCGGACGAGAAGAAATGCCTGACGGGTATTAAGGCTATGTTAGAGAAAGCCGAGCTGGAATGTGCAACATCGGCTCTTATCCTCAAGGAGTTCTTTAGTGATGAGCTGGAAGCGAATCAATAGTGAAGACGTAACATATGAACATTCCCGTATACACACTCTAAATGCTGGGCGAGGAAGATTCTGACGGCGGGGTGTACATGAAATCCAGCCAGCAAAGTATAGAACGACTGTTTGTATAGGAACTTTGGCCACTATGGAAACTGGGAAGAGCTTTCAGACGCTGGTGATTTGCACAAAACTGAAGATCACATAATCTCTACGACTCTCCATGTAAGGTAAAATTGTGTCAGCATCATCCACCTGTGCTTTCTTCCCCTCAAGGCCGGTCTTTCCTTGATCATTGCCTCCGCTCGCCTGGCCATTCTAAACCATACTCTATCCTAATACATGTCTTCCGCTGGCAATAACTTGAATACGGCTTGTGCTAGGAGCAGACTGGATGGTGAAGCTATAGATATTGATAAATAATTCTTCATTAAACGGCGTGAGCACAGGATGTATGAAACGAGGTGGGGTTGGATTAAGTGATCAATCATTGAGTTGTTGAAGGATACCGCTGTCCAGATGGACTGAGAAAATTGTCTGCTTCAGAGCTTGTGTAGGATGGTAGGTAGGATTTCTGTGATGAAAGAGTCTCGAAGTCGACAGCGGAAGAGTGGCCTAGCCATTCTACAATGCTGTCGTATGTGTCTCCCGTCTTGAGTCGTTTGAGGATTTGAGACTCCTTCTCATCGTGTGTCAGGGCTTTGAGAATCCGTTCGACCACATTGTTCTTGGCCTGAAGCGCCTTGATCTGCTTGACTAGCTCTACCTTTGCAATCTTGATATGAATCTCGTATACACATTCGGATATCTTGAGTCGTGTTATACACCTTTTACATGGCTTATTGCCATCACACTGCACAGCGTCAACTAACAGAACAAAATTTCCGAGATATTACCTTGTCCAGCCTGCTCTTCATGCTAGACGCTCTATTTCGTGACGAGGCGACTGGAAGGCGACTGACCTTTGCTCGTGCTTTCTTGCAGTTGAGGCAGGCATTTCGGGTATTTGAGTTTAGGCCTCTTCGACGCGTGAATGAAGTACTGCTCTTGTCAGGAGTACCTTTGTCACCACTACGAGGGCGGAAATCGGATCCCATACTATTGGATGGATAAATCGGTTGTAGGATTTTGCGCAGATCCATGAAAGCTGATAACAGGGTCGAGCCAAGTATGTCTAGTCGCTGTGGATATGAAGAAGGTTATCTGGTAATAAGTATCAAGAAGAGAGCCTTGAGTAAAGGTAGGAATACTGCAAGACTAGCTCAATTGAGGGCAACAGAGTGCTCTCGATCTAATATAAACGTGTCTTGTAGTGTTGCGTCACTTCTGAGAGGCTGGGTGCGGCGCGGAAGTGTCTCCGATACACTATTAGCATCACCCTTGCCTCGTTTACTCAGTAGTTTCATCATTCCGTCGTAAATGAACAATTTGGCGGCTTGGCAATGCTGGGTTAATTATGCGAGAAACGCGTCGGCTAGAACGACGCCGGCTTGAAGCGCTTATCTCTGTTGTGGTATAGCGCTGTAAATAGGTCATTGGACGAACCAGTTCTGAGGATCTGATGCTCAAGTGACCAATCAGCATTTGTTTGCGAGATTGCATCGGATGTAAATCGGGCCACTTTTCGAACAACAAACAACTAATATCGCCTAAACCACCATGGACGACCTCTGACAGCATACAGTATAGTATGTTAGGCAAAAGTTCGAAAATCATTTTCACATTCAGAGACGCTAGCAAACCAAGCACAATAGTAGGGCACTACATTCTTGCATCCATACTCGATTTAGTAATGCAAATCGAGCTGGTTGGGCTGACTTGTGTTACACACTTTAGTAGCTCAGTAGGAGGCTGAGATCAAGGCTTTACTTTTGTTTGTTGCACATCGCAAAAAATAAAGGAGATTTTGCCCGACGAGGTTTTGCTCTTCCAAACAGCTTTTCGCACACGTCGCTTCTTTTGTTGCACATTGTGGAAAAGCCAACAGTCGAACGACTATGAATAGGTTAACGACACATCCAAGAATAACGCATGCTTTGAGAATGTCGAAGATTCCTTGGTGAAGGTCTGCTAGTCCCATGCTACCTGCAGTCTTCAGTTGCTCGACCTAGAACATTCTGCAAGCCAATATAATCGAGGGAAGAACGCGTCCTTTTCTGTCGGTTCAGTTTTCTCAAACGCATAGACATGAAAACATTTATGCTTCAAGTTTGGTGTAAATCATCACGACCAAAGAGGTCACCGAGTGAATAGAGTTTCGAGAATAGTCAGTATTTGACTATCCCAGCCAAAAGTGAGAGTGATTATATAAGCAGATCCTTCCCAAGTTAGATGTTACCAGAGATTTCACTGTACTGTACTGTTTCTCTCAATTCTCTTGCCGAGGCAATTTTATCCGATGGCACACCGATCTCCTTTAGGCACGTGCCAGAGGATGGCCTTGGCGGTCATTTGCGGGCGTGGTATTAATGACCCGAATTGTTTCACTCGATTCGGTCAACTTTCGACCCCGCCATAGAAACAAGGGCTTCGACGAAAACCTACACCAAGTACTAGCATCTGCACATGTTGGAATTCTTGCCATCCCAGCAAGGAGACACCTTTGTAAAGTACGGAAGGGGGTTCCAGGTTGGTCTCGTCCATCATGGTGAACCGCCAGGTAATGTTTTCCATAAAACAGTGTCGAACACACGAATTTGCCCCGCAGATTTCTGTATACATACAGTGCTGGACGTGACCCACCTGTAACCCCCTTCCGTACCCCACAGATTTACTGCTGGATGATTTTTCAGGATGCATCCTCAATATATGTGAATTACCTCACCACCACCTCGTGTGAATGATGATGGCTCTATTCCTCGAGTGGCGTCAGTCACGTCTTGGAAGAATGTTCAAAAACTTGTTGGAATCTTGATTAATGGGGTGTGGCAGCGTCATCCCAATCTGCTATCATAGTGAGGAAAGAGATCAGCCGAGAATAATGCTTGTCCGATGAGATATTGATAGCACCTGCTTTTTTTCCCTTGCACAGGCGCTCAGTACGAGCTTGGAGGCGGTCGCCTCTTTTGCTCAATTGGCGGGTTCCTTGACTTGGCTGAAATCGCGAATGAACGCGTCAGATACGATGCATGTGAACCGAAGAACCTATTTTCTGACCGATACATAATATCTCAAGAGCTCATCTGATATTTAGCTCTACATTTACTGTCGGGCCTAGCCCTTCATCCTCACTTATACCCTACACTACTGCCTGTCCAGCATCTGGGACTGTACGTCCTCGCCTTAACGATCCGTTTTCCAGCACTAGACCAGTCTCTGCCTATTTATTAGTAGATATGTATAGGCGAGAGAAGCACGGGAGAGGTCGTAGTGAGAGGCTCGGAATGGCAAATGCACCTGCCGTTTCAGGTTTCGCTTATTTCGGCCCTACGCCGTTGGCAGGTCCACATTTCAGACAACATATTCTACCCTCGCAGTCCGAATTCTCACAGAGAGATCCGCGACCTAACTTGGTTCCGCCAGTAAAGATTGCAATATCGGCTTTAAAAAGGCAACATTCGACCGGTAATAAGAAGTCTTACAAGAAGCAGAGGACACCACACGCGTGTGACTATTGTCAAAAAGCGAAAGCAGGGTGCAACGGTGAATAGCCTTATGACCGATGTAAACAGGCAAGTGTGCTATATAACTACAGCGATTTTAAAAGGGACGATAACCGGAAGTGAGGTGCCGAATCTGATCTGGCGGTATATATCCTGACCTGTTGCAGGAGACTATCTAAATTAAGCAAGGAGATTGAATCTCTAACCCAACATAAGCTTAATGTGAACGACGCGCTAAGGCGAATCCAACTGGATACCAAGTTGTCCTCGAATGAGATAAGAACAGCAATAGGAAATATTTTAGACAAGGTATCATTGGTTTCTGATCGAAAGAACATATCTCTAAATTCATTTAGGCATAGATGCTGCCATACGAGAATGAAGAACCTGCTTCTGATATCACTCGAGCGTCAGCAAATCGCGAAGAATATGTCATAAGCCCCGCAGCCCCTTCACCTGAGCTGGACTTCTTCGGTAGCTCTTTCGATATCATGATGGCAACACAGATGCTCGGGGATGGTCGGATCCATAGCCATCACGAAGATCCGTGGCAACACTCAGTTACGACGTTATTGCCTCGGGAATGGATACATTCTCCTCTTGCTAATACCCTTGGTAGCGCAGGAACAATGCCTCGAACTTTGAAGTGGTATTCAGGCGCTATTTTTGCAGTCAGGAAAGAAGCTATTTTGGCTCGCGAGAGGTCATTTTGGCAGAGGATTTTAACATTCTTTGAGGAGCGCGCAGAGATCAACGGGGAGGAGGGCCATTTCATGGAGAGGATGTGGTGTGGATTGTTGGACGAGAAGTATGTTGTGATGTAAGGCAAAATGTAGCTATGAGCTTCGTATCTACCGTTAAGCTGCTCGACTGTTTCGTCGTCTATCATAACGGTAACAGGCTCGTTATTACCGCTAGCATAGGGCTTGTCGACGCTGTTACCTCTTGATCAGTGTCATCAGTCTCGTTGATTCTGGCACTAGGAAGTTGCGTGCTTAGATATGGCTACGTGTTGAGGAAATCACAATATGTTCAGGCCTTGATGATTTCACAGGTCTACTTTTAAGTCTCACAGTTACAGATATTTTGTTGTACTGCTGCGTGAAGTCTTTCTGCACACTCAGCGGAACATTATGATGATCGGGAAAATAACAGTACAATCAACTAACGTAATCTCTGTCAAATTTCGATATCAGCCGAAGCTTACGTTTCTCCCGAGCGACCTGCCTTATTGGAGGTGATATAAGATATGAGGCATGTTTCTAAGCATCCATCTCTGTCAGGAAACGTCAGCAAAGCGCCCATTTGAGACACGTTACAGTTCACGACCATCTGACTACAATTATCTCTTTTGGAGCTATTGCATGTATCGTGGCATTAACAAAGATAAAATATGAAACAATGTCACTTCTAATGCAATACGATTCTTGACACGTCCTCAAAGGGCGACTTGTAGATGTAGCTGTATCCCCTATGCAATGACGTTCTCTAACTCATAGACCAACTTAAAAAATCCTCTATGGATTTTGGAAATCCACTTCACTTGCCTTCGGCCTCCAAGGCCTTTGTGGCGATAGTTAGAAAACTGAGACAAATTAGCTTGTGTCCGGCCTCTTTCTCCTTGATAGCACTCACTTCAATGCCAAGCCAACATCAGAAGTCAATATATCCCCTCCAGTGTACTTTTGTGCAGCTTCCTGAAGGCTCAACTGCTTGAGGTTTGATGACGCCAAGTGACCCAGTATAACGCCAGCCGCAGCGATGTTTTCAGAGAGTGCCATCAAGGAATGTCTCAAGGAAGCAGCAAAATATATATATTCCTTTAATCCCGGACGGTATGCCCTCAGCATTCGACACCTTCATAAGTAGCATTTCAAAATGTCGGCTAGATCGGCAACGTTTAAATCGTCCCAAACTGCAATGTCATCACCTAAAACTCAGCTTGACCTGTAGCAAGAGCACCTGAGATTAGCCAAGGAATATGAGCTCGTGTGGACTTACATGAACCTAGAAGGCTGCAGTAGAGCAGCGTGCTGAAATCTGCTTATCGTGAAGTCATAGTCACAACTTCCCCGCAATTTACTTACATGAGCCTGTATAGTGTGTGAGTAGCCTGGCAGCTCAAAAAGCGATCCTCTGCTAAAATCACTGCTTGGGATAGCTACATATCGAGCTTCTCATGTTTGTACTGCCTTACAGTCTATCACCCTGTCTATTTTCTCTACCTTAGAATCGCTTTTCGCAGCCATGTCTGCTCCTACTAGGCCATCCGAATATCTGTGCACAGATAATCGACGATGCCGTAATCGACTGACATACCCATGCGCTTTTTGAGAAGCTGGGCTGAGCTAAATATGCAACCGAAGTTAACCGTCCAGGCTTGTCAATAGACTATACTGTTCAACCTGCTTTACTCTGCATGAGACTTGATGAAGAGTCTCTTGCCCTATGCAAATTCTCGGCCGACCGATCCACTATGTGTCAGGCCTCCCGCGCCCTCAAACTCAGAATTGGGACAATCGCTGCATGTGGGACGCTCGGTGTGGACCGATGCCCATGAATCTGAAGGGATCGTGAACTGCATCAAGTCGAACTATATGAGCCAAAAGCGAGTTAAGTAATTGTTACTGGAATGAATTCCAGGATAAAGCTGCTACTTCAATAATGGACTTTCGCGGCCCGCTCCCCCCCCTCTTCTGCCGTAAATTTTTGGTCACTTCAGGCGAGTTTAACGCTTGTAGATTCTCATTCGATCGGCCATCGAATCATTATTACCAGAAGCATTGGGAGCCAGAGGGTTCTTGCTAGTTTATCAATGTAGTTGGAACAGACCCCTGATCATCTATCAAGAATTCTATAGACTCAGTGAATACAAAGGCTACAACTTCAAAGAAATAGTAATCGTAAATATCGACGAAATATGGGTGCTGGACTGGAGGTCATGAGGGCGCCTCCTGGTCCCGGGACGCGACATCAAAGATATTCATCACCCGAACTTCTATACCATTATAAACAGAGGACGAGTGTGAGGCCTGAGCCCAATCTAAAAAACGGTTCGTAAAAGTCCCAAGGGTTACATCTGGACGATGAGATGTCCCTCAACCTTGTCCAGAAATCTTTCCTGGTGGCTTTTGGGAGAGGGTGATTTGGAAGGAATGACGTTGAGGCATAGGACAATTCTTGGTCTTTGGGACCTATACGGTGGGAGAATCCGCAGGTATAATATTCGGCCCCTCCCTCATAATATCTCAGCCAGATTCGGGAGCGGCGGTTCTGGATGAAGGAGGAAGCGACCGAGGAGATCTTAGAAGCATCAAACAACAAGGACGAAATGTTATGATAAGTTTCCTCACGAAGGGAATCTGAGGACTATATTCAAGATGGGCTGAATCTGACGCTCAATAGAAAGCCTGGACGTCAAGTACTAATGGGAAAGGATAGCGGGGAAGGAAAGGGCAGGGAGGAGAAGACAGGGAGTGAGGAGGTGTGGCACGAAAGTTACCCGAATAGGACTAAGTGTCTCGACCCTTTTTCAGGCAAGCATGGCGGCATGGGATCCTGCCAAAGCGCTGTGCACTAGCGTAGGAACCAGGACCCGAATAACTTCGATTTATTCGGGTCCTCGCTGCGTATCTACCACGTCGACCTCGAACAAAAGTCAACTCGAAATGAGGTAAAATTAGGTATTAAAAGGCCAGATCTTATTCCAGATGCATTGGAGGTTCACTCCGACATGGAGCAGGCTCGGAATTGCTCTACTGCTTCTGTTCTCCCCTAATGTCCCATAGGCATTCAGTTCTCTGGTCCACCTGTTGCGGAACCGAAACCTCACTCAATACATCAGAAATCATCCTGCCGCTTACAGCGAAGTTCTAGCAGCCGTTCATGAAATCACACGGCCAAATGACTTGCCAATTCCCACCTTTACACCCCGAGAAGAACCTGACTATGACGGGTTTTCCGATCAGCTGAAGAATAGCCTTACTGGCCCTGATGAGCATAGCTCCCTACAGATCGAGCACGATCTCAGTCAAAACGACCAAACGTTATGCAATGTCTATGCCGAAGACGCAAACGCCTCCGTCCTTGAGGAGACGAACCTCACTTGTCAAAGATCAGGAATCCTCAGAGTTTGGCCTCCATCAGATCACGACAACGACCCGCATGCTCCACATCAGGATCCTCGTCAATATGAACAGCCCTCTGCATCCACCGTTACCTCTTTGATCCCGCGCCGGCTGGACACGTTACAACCTGCCTCCTCCAAACTCAACCAAGACTTACAGGAGGTCGCGCTTCCAAACGCATACACATCGAGCCCGTAGACAAGGCTGAAAGCGGATTCGAAAAGAGCAATACAAGGATTCCCACAAGGAAGCCGTACAAACAGTTTGCCCTGAGATACTATATGCTCGTGCCTTTGTCGTCGTGGACGGCAGTAGACCGGGATATGGCGATCAAAGTCCTCACCGCGATGCTAGAGGCCAGCAAGGGCCAGGCTTTGGACATTTATCAGCTCGGGCTTACAGAGATCTTCATAGGTGCTGACACGCTGGCGCTCCTGGAGAATGAACGAGCTAGGCGCCTTGATCATTACGCCACTGTGCTCCAGAAGAATCTGAAAGCTACGTTCTATCGTCTCAGGTATCGGAAGGCAAGAGATGCAATCCTCTTCGGTCAGTCCATCGTTCGAAAACATCTTGCTTGGAAGTATTTACAGAAAATGAAAGGTGTGACCACAATACAGCGAATATGGCGTGGTCAGAGGCAGCGTAGGAGCCTGGATGTTGTTTGGGACAACGTTCACCTGATACAGGCGGCGGCAAAGGAATTTTTGCGAAGGAGAGATATCATGGGCACATGTGTTAGAGAGGCTGCAGTGGTGATTCAGAAGGTGTGGCGTTCGAGGAGGCATACCCAGAACTGGAGATTGTATAAGCGCAGGGTCATAATTGTACAGACGTTGTGGCGGGTCATGTGTGCTCGCCGCAGGATTCGTTCCGCGGAGGCTCCATCAAATGTGGTGAGTCAAGGTAATCACTGGTTCGCACGGTTACCTGCGTACTGGCGAATACAGTTGCAACGGATCAAGAGCAGCGAGGTTCTCGAAGATATCCAGCTCTACCTAAACAAGGTACGCCACCCGGTCACGTCCATTGACACCAGGCCCGACCAACATGCCATGGAGTGGTGTGGAGGGCCGGACAAGACCTCAACCAGAGACTGACTGTTGAAGCAGCTCAGATTTATGATCGAAGACGGATGGGAGAAAGAAGAGGCTCTCAAGGCTCCCAAATGGTCTTCCAAATCCTAAGGAGAGTCCATCTGGCGGAACTAACAGCCAAGTATATGGAGGAAGTTGATGCCGAAAAAGCCGAAGCTGAAGCCAACAAAGCTGCGCCCAAAGAAGGACGGCAAGCAACGGTGAAGGAGCGATATGTCAACCTCCTCTTTCCCCACACGATCAAGCACACGATCAAGCATACGAGCAATGGTACCGGAAAGGGAAAGGAAGAAAAGTAGGAAGGGGAGTAGTCAGATAAGTGATCAGTCGAGCCCGGAAGTGGTGCGTGCACAGGAAGAGGATACATTTGAGTATTGGATGAGGCTGGGGAAGCCACTGTGCAAGTGGTCTCAGCGATACGGGCTCCCTTTCCTGGTCATACTTCCTAAGGAGGTGACGCAAACGATGTAGGTTCTTGCTCCAGGTAGGAATGGTAATTGATACTGGTTCGCTGATTAATAGTCTCCATGCACCGCCGAAGGGTCACGATCAGGCTGTTATCGACTACGTCGACTTCTGCTACCCAGGATTGAAGGAACAGATGAGAAATCTGTCATGGGTTCTTCGAGGTATAGCTGCTGGCGACATTCCAACGAAACAGCTCGTCATCGAGACAGTCCCATCCCACGACTTGTCAGATTACCCCTTTGAGGAACTGTTTCGGTTCTCTAGTGATCGTAGCTCATCAGAGCTCGGTAAATCTGACGTCTTGGAGGCGACAGTTGACCAGAGATCGAACTTTACCCCGCCACCACTGTCTCGAGAGCATTGTTGCGTCTATATCACGTGATCTTGCGTTGAGCCGCGGGATGACCCGCCACCCCGAGAACGAGCGGGCTGGTTTAGCGCTAGTAACCACGAGCTAAATGGATTACTTCGTATCGTACCAGTATCCTCATCCTCGTCTGCATTTGCAACCAACATGTATCCCATCATCATGACTCAAACCCAGCCCACATTGATCACTTCTGGATTAGGATGTGACACTTTAATACCTGATTTTAGTTCTTTTCGAATAGGCATTTGTATAAGCTCGGCGTAGCAGGTAATGGAGAGATTACGTTCCAGAGGGGCAGCGAGGACCCCAATAAAACAAAATATGGTTCCTTCACTAGCCCAGAGCGCTAACACATCCCCCGTGCGTGTCTGCGAGACGCCCAAAACGCTTTGGTTTTGTTCGGGTTATTTTCGTCCACCCCATTCACCCCCACCCCCACCCCCACGGCAATGTGGCACGACTTGCGCCCCCTGAGCCCCACGCTTCGGAAGAATCGCACTCCACGACGACGACAAGATATGACGCTGATGTACACAGCTGTGCATATCATAATGATATGGCAAAGAACAGTCTGACACGAGTAGAATACGCCGCCGGAATGCGCAATCTCTCAAGGACATCGAGAGACTGCTCAGCTCGAGACCGGAAATGCAGTTGGAGACATCAAGTTCGAATCGGTTACTAATCACTTACACGACCTGACCAATCTGCGAGAGAGGATCGAGTTGGAAAAGGAAGTTGCTGCAGCTAGAGAGGTTGTATTTCTTTCCCTTGGTCAGCTGATGTTCTTTGAGAGGCAGCTTCTGTAGGATTTCTAGTTCTTCCTTAAGCTTGAGGGCCATCCAAATGGAAACCGAAAGATTGATGGGACCCCTGCCTCGAGGACAATTGTGGCCCTGTGACCAGTCGTCCCCATACAGCCAGGAACTTCCTTGGGGTCATGTCGGGCCAATTATGGTATGGGTCAGAAGCCGGCCGCACTGATCAAGGAATCCAAGGACTCGATCCTAACCTGTGATTGGACTTCTCCAAGATCACTGATAAGCTTAGCTGTATGAGGTCGAGGATGGGACCAAGGCCACTGTCACCTGGACGTGAAAAACTACAAGGATCAGCACGTATGAATTGACGGATTGAGGTTGTAACTACTGGAGAGATCTGGCCATTTCATGAACTTGTCCGGCCTAATTCGGAGCCCGAGACAAGCCCTTTTGGCAGGCCGCCTAATTTGGAGATAAGCCTCTTTCAGCAACTGGCTGGAAACTAGCAGGGTCAGCGACATCAAGCTCGTCTATCTCTTCGAATCTTCGTCATAGACGGTACTGTCTTTGGCGATTTGTTTTAGACTAGAATGCAACTTTGAAATGATGCCAATTGTGCTTCCGTGCCTCATTACGGGCTCACAGTACTATAAGAGGGTAACCAGGTGAATATCTTACTCTACGCATACACGACATGCACCAGAGAATGGGATACTACTATATTATCTCATGGGCATATAACTACCTAGAACTTCGCCTCGAAGCTACCCTCCAGTTTAGTCTTTGGCTTTGCCATAACAGCCTTGTTCCAAAAATCCTTTGAGGTTGCCAAAATAAGCATTCTGTAGGCTGGGTTGGCTAGCAGGGAGGATCTCTTGGCAAAGTGGGATTCTGTCGAAGGGCCACAAACGTCATTACGCTGCAATAAGCGGTTGGCAGGAACAGGCGCCTGCAAGCTGGCGATGCGCAGGGCAAGTGTATAACAGGGGCGCCATCTAGTCAAGCGGAAGAAGTCATCTTGGTGTTCTATTCCACTTTAGCAGCCTGTGCTAAAAACTTCAAATTTTACTCTCAATCTTTCGCTTAATCTATGCTTATTTTGTCATATGCTACTCGAGTATGTCAATGGCCATTTTTACAGGGTCTCAGGGATCCCCACCGAAAATCGCAATTTCAACATAAGCCACTCTTTCCTCTGTTTACGAATCTTCATCAGTTCTAGGACTCTTCATCCATTGTCCCTTAGACCGTTGTCCTTAAAATCCCTTGTCATTCAGTCCTTTGTCCCTAAATTCCAGGTCTTCTAACTCCCCGACCCATCCCCCTACCCTGCCCTCCCTTACATCCTTCCCTATAAGTAGTTGACGTCCAGGCTCTCGAATCACAACCGTACATCTTCAGCGTCAGGGGTGAACCCATTCTGGATATAGTCCTCGAATCCTTTCTAGCAGGAACTTGTCATAACATCTCTCCTTGCTGTTTGTCGCTTTTACAGTCTTCTCGCTCCCTTCCTCCTTCTCTCCAGATCCTCCGCTTCCGACTTAGCTAGGATATAATGAGCGAAGGAGCCGATGTTACACCTGCAGACACTCCCACTACATCAGTCCCGATAACTAAGAAACGTCCCTATGCCTCGACGGCACTCCTAGGAAATCATCCTCCCCCAAAGGTCATCTCCAAAGATTTCTGGATGGCGAGGTTGAGGGAGATCCCGTTGTTCGGGTGTAACCCTTGGGATTTTACGAACCATTCCTTAGACTGGGCTCAGGCCTCACACTCGTGCTTTGTAATAACGGTACAGAAGTCCGGGTGATGAGGATCTTCGGTGATATCGCGTCTCGGAATCAGGGGGGCCGTCCTTTACTTCAAGTCCAACACCCGAATTTCGTTGATATCTACGAATGCTATTCTTTCAAAGATGAAACCTTTATATTCACTGAGTATGTAGGTTTCTCGATAGAAGATTTATTATTACGCTCGATCTATCCGACAGAAAGAGAAATAGTATATATCATTAGTCAGGTAATTCACATATCATCCTTCCTCCGCTCGATATTTCTTAACATCGTAGCTCCTAGTTGTCGTAAACTTCATCCGTTCCAGGAAACTCGATTACTAACGCATTTCAATAGACAACATTTTCATCTCTTCGGTAGGCAATATTAAAATTAGTGAGAAACTTAGCCCAAGAAGCATTGTATAACTCTAACTACAATTCGGATCCCACTAACTTCCCGCATGATAAAGAGAATTTCTCGGAAGATTCAGAGTCCTTAAGCACAATCATGTTGCAGATGATGAATGAAAAAGGAGAGACCTTACAGGCTTCACCAGACGGCCGGTCTGCCGAGGCGGTCCATTTTGTGGAAGCAACTGCGACTGCAACCCCGGAGGAGCTGTCGGATGTGAGTTTTACCTAATCCCTACTCCGGCTCGTTGCTGAGGCTTGCTAGCATACCTTTTTGAATCGTTCGGGCAGCGCTGAGATCTTGACGCCTCTCCGTACATTGGTTCATCTGCTGGTTTCGAAAGATGTACATCTGGATAAACATTCGGAGAGGAGGCTGGAATAAGGAGTGAGGCCACCGATCGAGAGGGTTAACATGTATGAGCAGTAGGTATCGATGAGTCGTCCTTGGCCTTCACTGGGGGCCGCGCCACGAAGCAGAAATATTTGGCAAGCACGGAAATATGGCAGGCTTATTCGAGAGCCACAGATTGTCAAGACGAGGTTGGGCCATTATCCCGCAAAATAATGCACGCGTCAGGTCTTTGTAGTGTAAGTTATCTGAGCTCATTCATACATTACCTTGCTCATTACTGCCTTCACGACCTGCTTCGAGTCATCAGGATCGAACGAATGGCAGAATCCTCTTCCTTTCCTGGAACAAGGTTTCGAATCGCGAGTATCGCAATACAATGTGGGCTCAAGAATCGGAGTGGTCGTGCGTACCTCTGTACCATCGACTGGATCATGAAGAGGCGTAGGGCCATCGTCCTAGACATGGTAGAAGTAGATCAAGTTGAGACTGGACACCAGAAAGCCCAGCCGCTAATGTAAATGTGGAATCATTATCCCTACTTGCCAAGAAACCTTGTTGCCGAGAAACAACATGGGTCGAACATTTTGGACGCCAAACCAACTTAAAAGTTTTCAAAGATCCAAGATCGAACAACGTTCCCCCTATGTGCCGAGTGGAGCTTGACTGTCTTCGACATAATTAGAACACCTTTATTTGAGCGTCCTAAGTCGTTCGGAGCTACGGAGAAACTTCCAATTGCGTTGTGGCTGCGGTATGGCACAAGTTCGGGCAACCGCCACCGTTGTCGGGTATATTTCGTACCTTTCCCTCCCGGCTCTGTATTGGCAGGTGACCCACAAATGTAACAGCAAGGTTCTGATTATGATTGAGTCGCTACACATTACTTTCTCCACCATGGTCGCTCAGTCAGCTTTAATCGGGCGTGCTTGTGATAGAACTACCAGAACGTCTACTCCAACCATTCCTCGATCACCACAGCCAATTGCCTCCAGCGTATGAACGACGGACCTCTTCATCCAGTGGCCCCAAACACATTGTCCCTCAATCCATTGTCCCTTATTCCATTGTCCCTTAATCCATTGTTCCTTAATCCATTGTCACTAAATCTAAATTTATTATCCCTGACTCCATTGTCCCTTAAACCATTGGGACTAGATCCATTGCCATTAGCTAAGCGCACTGAAGTCGCCTTCGCTCGTCTTCACACAGCTATTTATACATATCAAGCAACATCAGAGTTTGGCATCTTTGCATCAGCTTGTTCATTTGCAGTGTGAGTAGATCCCTGGTTTGGTGGCTGGCCTTGGCATGACAGACTGGAGCCCCACCAAAGTTGTCAGTTCCTTAATAACTACAACGGTGCCCGTGAGCTTCTCCTTCTCTCCGTAACCTCCACCGCCATGGGAGAAAATGTCACCAGCGATTGTACTCCAGAGAATCAACTCCAGACGCTTCTTCGAACCTGGATATATCTAACAGAAGTCCTTGTTACTGATGGATATTCTGCATGCCTGCTCAAGGAATTCTCTAATATCGTCAGTGGACAGATCGACCAAGCCCGTGTCAGTGCCATCGCAGTTCCTCCTGCATCATCAATCACCGAAACCGCCCTGTGTGAAGGACTGCGCACTCCTGCGATCCTGTCGTTAATAACTGACCACCAAAAATGTGACGATGCCAGCTCTCTGAGTGTTGTCCATAATGGGCCTAGAAATTACGCTGCTGGCAGCGATACCCGTCACCCTGCTAATGTATACCGCAAGTTGATGAGCAGATCGAATGTGGAGGCTAAAGTATGTTTTGTCTGTATTGGAAGTCCGCACCTGACAATGCGCGAGAGGGTTGCCGAGTACGCGACCCCAGGTTCCCTGAGTCGACACTTTATTAGAAAGCACGTAAGCAAATTGTACGATGGGCAATTTGTTGATTGCATGGACTGTGGTATTCGGCTCAAGACCAGAAAAGACTTGCTAATTCAAGCAGAGAGGTTTCACGGGACTGTTTCACGAGGTCCGGATGAGCGACTGATTGTTTAGATTGCCGTTTGTTCTTAATTACTTTGATCTTGACTGTCTTTCCTTATTTACGATAGGACATAATCATATTCACCACGCATGTATATTTGATAAGGGCGGTGAGGACCTCGCATCGTTGTTTGGTTACATTTGTTCTCTCAACAGAAAATCTGCATTCTAGGGGTTGCATTCAACTGAGGCTTTTTGACTATAGCACAGTTTTAGGCTTATACGATCCATCTGAATGTCAATATACGATGCTATTTTTGGCGTTCCTTTAAATCGAAATCTTAGAAGGAAGATCGTTAGCAGTGCCAATCTCGACGAAATCAGACCATCGAAGGCTTGAAACGAATGCTTTTCTCTATTTTCTGATTTAGGAGCCTGGGTTTTCTTCTAGGAATGAACACCATTCGTCGAATACCGAAGCGGGATCATAATGAGTGTGAGAGTTCATACACTATTCATCAGATATAATCACATCAAGATATCGTCATCTGGCACATCCACACTGAGACATTTCAGCTAAGGCTAGAAAATGGGTGGAAAGAAACAGCGAGAAGGAAAAGCCCGCTTGTACCACAATAGTGTTCAGTTTCTTTTGATTTTCTTTGTTTTATAACACCGCCAGCTATACCGATAGTGCAACAAGTACTAAGCAAGACACAAGTACATTTCCTGAAGTGAATTCTTAGGTCCTTGAGCCCTTACATCTACTGTTTCTAGCTTCTGGCGTCTCCCTTCTAGCTTGTCTCTATGATTTCTCGTGGGCTAGTAAGATAAGCAGGCTGGCCAAGGGGAGCTACCATTCGCTACTTAGATCCCAATGGACTGAGACTAAGACAGGCCTGTCAAATATACTAGCAAATGCCATCCAGAGCTCCGACTGGGGAAGCATAATTATCGCCTTAGGCTATGTCATGATTACTAAAGAATAACTCTGAAATTCATTAATCTATCAAGGATAAAGGTCGGGACTTTCCGAACAGCATCTGGACGCTATTTTTCAGGACTTAGAGCAGGTACTAGAAGGTAATGAACCTGAGATTATTATCAGAGTCGTAGAGAATAATCAAAAATCGAACAGAAAGGGTATCGGACTAGGTGTGGCGACTGCAGCAAGATTTGCCAAACTCAGCCACGGCCATATTTCAATGTCTTCCGAAGGCCCAGGGCGAGGAACAACTATCGCAATGAGCTTTCCCATTCAGAGCAGTGCACATTTTAACCTCAAGCAGCCTCGATTATCATCTTACGTGTTGACGCCCCGAGGAGAAATAACAATCAAGCGCAGATCAAGATAATAGTAGCCAGATTCCCACTGATCCAAATAATATTCCACGGGCACAGAAACATTTTCAGGCTGACAGTAGTACCTCCTCTTCATTCTCCACGATATCTGCCGCAAACATATTCCTAGGTTCTCCCTCCAACTGATGAAGGAGGTTCGAGATGCTTTGAGGTTTACCTTCCAAAAAATTTGATTCGTGCTTTTTATGATGTTTTTTTGAAGACTCCAGACTCCCGTCAAGGCCGGACTCCATCACGTAATCCTGAGATCACTAGCACGTACAATACCACTACTACCTTCTAGTATTGATTCCTGATTGGTATGATCCGCTTAGTGATGCCATCAGTTATCTTATACAGAAGGGGGTGGACAGTGGGTCTCGCCCACCCCCCTGATTCTGCCGGTTTCTATAGCTATTTACAGTAATAATCACCATCCCGAAGGTCCTCCCTTTCTTAATCTGACCTTCTCTAGCCTTTGAGGTAGAGTATTAACAAATCTATCAATCAATTCGATAGCAATCTCATTCTCCCAGATATCTAGTATAGCTCCTTTCAAATCCTCAAGCTTCCAACCTCTATAAGGGTTTCAGTTCCGTAGTCTTTGCTTTAGAACTCTCTAGATATTTTCGATCGGGTTCAAATCAGGAGAGCAAGGGGGCCAGTTAGTAGAGTATATATAACATTATTCTGATAGTATTACATAAACCATGATTCTTCGGTGTATCTACCTTCCCGTGAACGTTACTATTATCTTCGACACAGAAGAAGTCTCCTGGCTGCTCGAATATCTCCTTTAAAGGCCCTCGAAGGATCTGATCAGCGTATTATTTCTGCTGAGTAAACCCTTTGCCTTCTCCTTTATATGAAGTAAAAATCAGTTTCGATTTATACCTATAGCCTATTACTCCCTAGGCTATAACTGACTTGTGGCTCGAATGGAGAGTAAACTGAATATAGTCTACTCTTCTTCTTTCCCCTCGCTTTCGTAATATCTTCCTTCGGCGTAATAGATCAGTACAAGTAATTGTCTCGTCCGTAAAGCGACCTTTCTATTACGAACAGGATCCTGGGAGACTAACGGGTCCCAGGATAATAGGTTCTATAAGTCGGCGTACTCCTAGGAACTACTAGGTTCCTAGAATCACGTGTAATTAAATAATCTGTAGTAGTCTCTATAAGAGTGATTATATAGTGGGATCCCGCTATATAGGATCACGTGATAAAGTCTAGCTTAGTAGGAGTCTCCTAGTTTAAAGGACTCCAGGTTTTGAGGACTCTAGGTTTAGAGGACTCCTTAGTATAGTAAAGGTTCTATATAATACTAGCATATCTGCCTACTAAATAGAAGCTTCGTGCTTAACTCAAATAGTATCTTTAACTTATACTAGTAACTTATAAAGATTACTAGACTTAATCTAGTGATAGTATCCCTACCTACTAACTTAACATACCTTCATACTCTCTAAGAATACCACTTGGACCGTACGTTACACTTTCCTCTAATACTCTTTCGACCTATCCCAATTCGCAATAGTAAAACTCCATCTTTTAAGCTTATTAGCTTTCGAGATGAAAGGTTTACAATCAGGAGTATAATAGTAATAACCGTGCCTTTTAAAGGCCCGAAGAAGTGTTCGATCACAGCAATCAAGGTTAAATTGCTTTCGAATTTGAGTAAGAGTCATTTGACGTCAATTAAAGTGACCTATAAACTAAGAGATAATCTCTTGTATTTATTAACTTGAAAGCTTCGGAAGAGTACCAGAAGGCTTCGATATACGATCTGGTTTATTAATAAGATATCGTATAGAGGAGCGAGGAATATTCAACTTTCAGGCAGCCCCTTGAACTGAATATCCTTCCTCAAGAAGCGTTTTAAATCGCACTCGTGTTAGGGTATCATATGTCCAAGGCATTTTAACAATATTTACTCTATACAAATCAGTAAGTAATAGTCATTATATTAATACTAGAGTCATTAGTTCTAGGGCTTCGATGATTCTCACCGCCCGGCAAGGGGGGGCGAGACCCACTGTCCACCGGGATCATTCATAGCACTACGTTATGCGGAAGTGATTAGCTGCACGAGTCGGAGCACTCGCCAATCTCAAGCCCCGAAATACAAGGGCTATGACGCGGGTGCTCGGACATGGAATTCGTTAGCTCTCAGACAAACGCGCCAAGCGCTTACCCACTCTAGTAATTATTGCAGACTATCTCTGCTCAGCTGTTAGCCAAGGCAGGTTTTATATTTCGGAGTCTTCCATTCTATGCAACCTTTCGGACGTGCCAAGTAAGCTTAGTAACTGCGGCTGAGGTCTAACAGTCAAGATTCAGCCCTGTGCAAGCAGGTAGCTGAGCTCGTGCTCACCTCCTCATTTGCTCACAACTAGCAGACAGCTAACTTCCATCCTAGTATAGCGAGATACTCGATCTGGCGAGACCGACCAATCAGATCGCAAGGATCTCGGACTCTTCGCCCCAAAACCCTCGAGTTATTAACCACAATAGAAATTAGTTATACTTTTGATATGGCTAAGACAATATCATGGGATTGTTCAATGATTCCACGAACTTAGTATCAGCTGAATGTATCAGCTGAATATATTAGACCAATGTTTTTTATCTCTTCTCGACGCTTGGAGAGACGTTAGCTAAGCTGCAAATGCCTGGCAAAACTATTTATTATATAATCAAGATGCCCATAGTCAATGTTATGATCGAAATACCAATGCACCAACTTGCGTTGTATTTTCTTCATTGCAAAAACAGTCGAACCTAGTTCGTCAATCACAATTATGATCACGATGCTTACTCCTCTCTTAGCAAAGTCCCCTTTCAATACCGGACTTATCGTCTTATTTTGCCTCTTACTCTCTGCACTTTCCTCCGCGAGTGCCCTCGATAGTATATACAGTGGTATTAAACAGCTGAGTAGTTGCAAAGCTATGATTAAGATCCCTACCTTAGCATTGCAATATTACGATATCCCGAGCGTCAAGGTAGGAAATAGTTGCAAGGAATCAATCAGAACATTACTAATGCCTTGCAGATAGATCAATATCAGACTAAATTGAAGGGCCGATACCCTTATAGGATCTCAGTCCGAGGTATCAAAATATGCGATAGATAGACATGCATTCCAGGTACATCAACTCTTTCTCAGCCACCATTTAAGTCACTAAAGTCTGCTTCCAGGACTCGTTCCTACGATAATCAGAGGTCCATGCGGAGTTAAAGTAGGCTCTAAGTCTTTGGATCTTTGTAGTGTTGCTCGGAAAGGAATTCCTAAGATGGACGAACTAGTTAAGCAAGCCGGTAGAATCTGCAGCTGCCTCCCTAAGATCCTTGATTTCGTTGATCTCGATACTGTGAAGTCCGTTGTCACTTCCTTAGATACGAGCGAAGCTATAGCAAGCATCTTGAACAAATATAGTGATACCCAGGTAGTATATACGCTATATACTTCCTAATCGTGGTATTTCGAAGCCTAAACAAAAATACCCTTTCAGTCTTATTAGAGATACTGACTAGCGAATACCCAGTGTTTAATCGACAATGGCTTCAATATTAAGGACAATAAGAACGGTTTAACAAAAGATTCCGGTCCGCTTATCACGAGCGACGCCGTTATAGTTTTCAGAGCTGCCGAGGTTCGTAGTTTCAACAATTTGTTACCAATTTACTAATGAACTCAGATTGATTTGTCCCGCTATATTGCTTTAGCTACAGCTCTAACACTATGCTTTGTAGGCACTTGCAACGAGCCTGCGATTCGTGGATTTTTTATAGACTACTTGACCGATTCCGAGAAGCTTTTAGGAGAACAAATCACCAAGTTCTTGAGTCCATAGGAGAAGTCTTTTGACGAGATTGCTACCAACTTGAAAAAAATTAGCGACGATCTTAGTTAAATAGCGGGGAAGTTTAAGACTATTAAAACGAGTATAGTGAACATCACGAACGACTTTTGCAAAAACATATCCTCATATGCTAAGATAACCGTTTTCAAATTCTAGAAGCAAAGTTAGTTATCTCTCACTTCCTAGCTTCCACACTTATAGTCCGTGATATTGATTACTCCTACTAATTATTATTAGCTCTAGATACTATTCGAGACAGTGAAGCCTTCACCCTTCTTACGTCTGATATAATAAAAGCCGTTGATAAGGCAAAACAAATATATAAGATCATCAGCGATACGATAGCTGCTTTTGATTCTCTTGCGGACCTCGGTGTTGATGCTATAGTTTTGAAAGTGATTTCTGGAGAGATCCGGGGCATCAAAGATATCGCGGCAATACTGCAGTCTGTACAAAAACTTCTAAGGCTCATCGACGACATCCAGGGGTCAGTGCTAAGTATTCAGAACCATATAAAGGCACTGCAAAGCGGCTCCCCCGACTTCCTTAAAAACATCGATTCAATACTCTAAAGTTCTTAGTTAACAGATGCTAAAGCCGACGTCGCTTTAGCGATAGCTGCGGAGGCTGTAGTCCAGCAGATATAGTCTCTCTTCGCGGAGAATATCATGCCTTCTGCAATAGCGATATCTAATAGTATCACTGCGATTGTCAAGTATTTCGAGTCTATGTTTTCATTCGGTCCACTAAGCGTTAATCTACCGAGCGTAGCAAGCTATCAGCGGTGGAGTAAGGGTCACTTTGCCATGCTATGCCTCACGACCGGAAAGATCACTCTTAAACTCGGCGGGTATAAGAAAGAAGTGGACTACCCCAAGTTTTATCGCTGCGAGCAGGACTACCGCATCCCGTTCCCTAATCATCACATCCTATTCATAAAGATCACTTTTGGGTCCTCGACTAAACGTTCAACTCCGTTGGTTCTTAGAGCCAGGCAAGAAGTCATCGCTGAGCCTCTTACCGAACCAAATTCCGTCGAATTACCTACATTTTCAATAGTAAGCTGGCCATACATATCCGAAGCTGCCGCAAGCGATATGCCTGCTGCTTCAGAGTCACTGGCAGAATACGATCCAATCGCTACTAAGATTAAAGTCGAGGCAGTCCTTACTAGCTTATCGATCCCTGCCGATGTCTATATAGACACAGCAAATATCCTAGCACTAACCGCGCGCCTATCGGGAGTCGTATTATTCTCGTTAACGGATGCTAATAGTTCGATCATTAAGTCTTCAACTACACTTGCTATGAGCGAGACCTTCGAAATCATAGCGACCGAAGTTATAACGTCGGCTTCGGTCAGTATCAACCCAACGATCACTGATCCGGCTGGTTTTGAAGAAAGCACCCTCAGCACCGCAAGTATTCTTTCTACAAATAGCTCAACCACTATTACTGGTTCAAGCACTATTACTCGCTCTGGCAGTATAGCTAGTTCGACGAATACGCCCAAAAGCACTGTAGCTCTTTCAGTCAAACGTATACTCTTCTCTCTATTAGCACCCATGGGAGTTATGTTTTGCTTTTTATGATACTACTATCTGTTATAGAGTAGTTTTTGCGTCTCTTTAAATATTACGGGTTTTTGTCTATAGGTAGGAAAGTGATATTCAAATCAGCTAAATACACAAATGACTATTTTCAATAAATACATTAATTGCATGTTTTTAATAGGCCACAGCTAAATCGAAGTACGCTAAAATTCTAGTAACTTGGCGACTGCATCTAGAGGCTTGGCCCTCCCGTGTAAATTTGTACTGCAAGGCAAGGCCTATTGATGCATAACCTAAATTTTCATAATTACCTGATTACCCCTAAGGCTGAGAATTTTGAAGCTATCCAGATACTTTCACGTTATACTACTACTATTACGGCCTCTTCCTTTTAAGTATAAATTCTGATCTACTACCTTATAGCCCTGCGCCTCCGATAGTAATTTATAATGATATCGCAGCTAGATTCACTGCTTACTAGGCGCATATAAAAGCTAATAGCTACGCCTTTAAGTACTCAGATAGTACCTAAGAAATACCGTGTAGTATTGCAGCGAAACGAGCAGCACTACTATCTTCTCAACTTCAACCTCCTCGACCTCTTCCTCCTCATTAAGTCAAACTACTGCTTCAGTATGCTGCTTCTTCGCCTAAGACACCGCCCACGAAGTCTACTGGCCCGTTACCAGCTACACTACCACCGAGAAGGTGATAAACATCTACGATATAACCTTCTATATGACACCATACCCAAACGGCACCGTTACCAGGGTCGTGAACAACACTATACAAACGTCTATCACTATCACCGCTGGGTTCGAGCAAGGTCTCGACGAAACTAGGAGAAAATACCACTACTATCGTGACTGGAGGTATTGTCGTGTATATACTGTCTTCTTTTAATTTAGTTCGAGCTGTATGCTATAACAACCCTTGAGTCTTCAACTATTTATTCGATTAATGCCCAATTTCCTCGATTATACAGCTGAATCGACAATTTGCCAGATTCAATCGAGCAGGACAGTTCAATCCATATCCTCAATTCGTGAAGAATCTCAACTCACAATCCATACCACTCGTGGCGATAAAGCAAGGGATCTGCAATTACTTTAATCATTCTCTTCCTAAGTAATACTAGTATGTAATTTCGGTGTAATCTCGACAATTCCAGGAGCCTGCCAGAAAATCCTTCTGGATGAATATTCATATATGAAACTGATCAACCTATATTAGACGTAGGCCCCTATCTTATGCGCATATGAATATCGATGAAGCTCCTGCCTCCTGAACAGATTATTAAGAAATGCCCAGATCCGCCTTCGCGCAATAGACAACCCCAGTCTGACTATCAAAGCCTTCCATCCAGCCGCTTCCACTAACACCACCACTTGAATATATACTCTCCTGCACTAATTCTCTACTAAGAAATAGGAACGAGAAGGGGACCTGGGGGGCGACCGTTGTAACTGGATATTGCCACGGACCTTCGTAATAGCCATGAATCTGATTAATATCCCCGAGCATCTGTATTACTATTGTAGTATAGAAAGAGCTATCGAAGAAGTCCAGCTCAGTTGAACGAGCTGCGGAGCTTCTCACATATTCTTCATGATCTGCTGCCGCTCGAGTGATATCAGAAGGTTCTTCATTCTCGAATGGCAGCATAAATGCCTGCAAAAATTTAGAGATATATTCCTTCGATCAGAAAACCACGATACTATATCTAAGACTTTTCCTATTTCTGCTCTTATATCATTCGCGGATAACTGCGTATTCATACGAATACGCTGTAGCGAGTCGTTCATATCAAGTTTATACTAGGTCAAAGCTTTCAATCTCCTCGCTTAACTTAAAGAGTCTCCTGCAACAGGTCAGAGTGTAAAACGCTTGATGAGATTCTGCACCTTACTTTCGGTTATTATCCCTTTTGAAATCGCTATAGATACATTATACACTTGCCTGTACACATCGGTCATAAGGCTGTTTACTATTACAACCTGCCTTAGCTTTCCGACAGCAGTTACACGCGTATAGTGCCCTCTGCTTCCTGTAAGACTTTGAAGTATCTGTCAAACGTGGCCTCTTTAGAGTTAGTATTGCAATCTTTGCTAGCGGAGCCAAGTTGGGTTGTGGATCTCTCTGCGAATATTCGGACTGCAAATATTCGGACTGCGAGGGTAGAATATATTATCTGAAATGCGGACCTGCTAATAGCGTAGGGCTAGTAGAAGCGAAATCTGAAGCGGCATATGCATTTCCATTACTAACCCTTCCACGACGACCTCGCCTGTGCTTCTTTGCCCTATATATATCTCCTGATATATAGGTAGAGAATAGTCTAGTGCAAGGAAACAGACCGGGTGAAGCGAGGACGTACAATTCCACGTAACGGAAAGGCAGAAGAATATAAGTATAATTAATAGACGAACGGAGTCAAAGCCCGGCCGGGAGTTCTGGTATATATTATATAAGCTCTTATAGGGTATTATATAAGTATCAGAAAGGATCTTGTTCTGTTCACGTTTATCGTCTCTGACGAGTTCAACCCTAGTTTCAGCCTCAACTAAGAGCCAGCCAATTAAGCAAAAGACGCGACCGCCTCCAAGCTCGTACTTAACGACAGCGCAAGGAAAAAAAAGAAACTGACGCTGTCATCATCTCATCCAAATAGTAAATTAGATGATACTATTATACCCTGTCCAGTAAGGATTCCAACAAGTTTTTCAGCATTCTTCCAAGACGTCGCTAACACTAGTCGCGTTATAAAGCCAATAACATTCGCGCACATCTTACTAGCCTATCAGGTGACGGTAAGGTATTTACAGATATATTAAGGTTAGTTACAGGAAGTTCAACGAGCGGCGAATCTTTACGGTTTCTCGTCCAATGTATACGATACGTTAGCGCTCGTGCCGGACTTTATTTAGTTATTACTATCCAAGTATCAAGTGATAATACAAGAAATTCCTCTTGACAGATAAAGACGCAACTTCTATAGCGGCTAGAGAAGTTACCCATCAAAGCCCGGAGCACTAGAGTATCATCCGTTAATGATATTTCCAGTGGGTAGAGCCAACAGTTTCCCTTAAACTATTGATCTTAGCTCCAAGTTTCGATCTTGACTACGATAGAATTTTCGGTATCAAATATGACTTACCCAAATATTCAATTCTAGCAGGCTTCTTGCCTCCTACGCTCTCATAAGAAGGTTAGAGGAATTCAGAAAAGCGCAGAATCTGCGTCCTAACTTCCCTGCAGAATCAGCTTAGCTAAGAAGGGAATACATCGACAACCCATTCCACATTCTAACCTCTGATATAAGAGGTGCTTGCATATCACGTGATCTATGACGTTTATTTAGAGGGGCCAGAAATCTTCTGGTAAGGGTGGTGCGGGGGAAGCCGGTTATACAAGCGACTATAATAGATATAATAGTTCATAGAGTAGAAGCTGTAATTAAGGCAGAAGGGTAGTATACGAAATATTAAAGTAGCTAAATTAGTGGCGTTTCGTACTGGGGGGGGTGCAATACCTATGGCACCCTACTGTAGCTTACCCCCGATTGATTAACGGAACATATCCTTGCACGAGCATCTTAACTTCGCTAAGCAAGCCTTTTGTTGTACGTCGCAAAACAGAAAGGAGTTACTTCCGGGTCGCAACAGCGAATAGCTAACAACTTCACAAAATCTTCCTGAAATGACACGCAGTCCTTTTTGACGGACTATAAACCCTCGATCCCGAAGCTTACTAATCTGCACAAGCTACGAACAAACTTTTGAGACTCCTACCCAGGCTTCGCTGAATTCCAAACAAAGAAAAGTCCAATAGCCCCTTATCTTTTAAATATATAAACCAATCAACCTCCTTCTCATCTCGCCCTTCTTCCTCTACTCTTCTTTGCTCCTTCTCCTTCGAAGCATCAATTGCCCTCACAAAATTCCTCCCACTTATATCCGCAGCTATTATCACTAGCACCTTAAGCACTTCCGCTTTCTCCTCACTCGAAGCGACCATAGTCCCGCAGATAAAACAGAGCAACCAAGTTACTAGCAGCAATCTGTCTACTCTCACCCTATCTCAGCCCTGTCAAATAGAGAATTTCCTGTACAAGATATTTGCCTACAACCCATACCGCGATTCTCCGTGTCAATTTCCTTGTCCCTCTCTTTCTGAAGCAACTATCTGTACTCGCACAATTAGACAGCAGGTCCGCTTTTCCCCCAAGCATAGTCTCTTTAGAGAAGCTGAGGTAAATGTGGTGATGGATTAAATCGTACTAATAAACTAAAATATCATATTACCTTATGCACAGACATAAGGATTGGATATCTTACATCTTATCTCCACTCCCAGTATAATAAGTTATTTTTACCTCTTTCGGGATAGTATTACTAGTGACATTACAGTCAACGAGAACCTAGCGTTTTATAGGGTTTTATATTGCATTAGACTGCCCTGTGTACCGAAGAACATCTTTCGTAGGGTCATATTTTCTCCCGATTATTACCGTGCACGCGAGATTTACAACCGTCAGTTCATCGTGGTTAGTGCGGCATAATACGAAGATTCGTTATGCCATTATTCTGATATATAATCATCGTGAGATTATTAATTGCAAATTTCCTATTTCGTGATCAGTCGCTATATTATCTCCTTTATAAAAAAGGATGCACTTACTCAGAATACTTATAATAATAGAAAGACGATACTAAATGGTTATCGAGCCAGTGTTCGAGCAGGTCAGCATGAAGTACTCGATGGATAGGATATCTGCTTCGGCAAGTTTTCTTCAAGACGGACCAGCAGATCGACTAATACTGCTGACATTAGAAAAGTGCGATACAACGAAGGTAAGATGCGACGGCAGCTAGTAATCAAAAGGCGCACGTGATTAATAACGACAAGGATCTTGATCTAACTGCGCTTCTCGTAGACTTGACCTAGTTATGCCATTAGCATTAGAGAAAGGAATAGGACAAGCATTATACTCACAGCTTATCAGAGACACTTCCGCGTCGCACCCAGCCCCTCAGAAGTGACGCTCCACTACAAGACACGTACACATACTAAGTCGATAGCACTCCATTCCCGTCGAATGAGCCAGCCTTCCAGCATTCCAATTTCGTCAAAGCTCTCTCCCTACTACTGTTTACTAGATAACCCACTTAAGATCCACAGCAACTAGAAATACTCGGCTTAGATAGTAAACTATTCCGTTATCAGCTTTCAAGGAACTGCGTAATATCCTATCCTCGGTTTTCATATCCGAGAGTATGAGTTCCGATTTCCGCTGTCCTGACGGTATCAAAGGCACTCGTGATAAGAGCAGCTCTTCATCCAGATATCGGAGAGTACTAAATTCAGTTACCCGCAATGCCTGCCTTAATTGCAAGAAGGCACGAGCAAAAGTCAGTCCCTTCAGTCGCCCTATCACGAAATAGAGCCTCCAGCATAAATAACAGCCTGAACAAGATGATATCTCGAATCCTTATCCTTTTCGTTAACGCCTTACAGTATGATGGCAATAAGCCATGCAAAAGATGTACAACACGACTCGAGATATCAGAATACATATACGACGTTCATATTAAGGATGCGAAAGCAGAGCTAGTTAAACAGATCAAGGAGCTTCGGGTCCAGAACTAAGTGACCGAACGGATTCTCCAAGCGCTGTCCAACGATGAGAAAGAGTCTCGAATCCTCGAACGACTTAAGAAGGGCGATATATACGATAGTATTACAGAATAGCTAGGCTACCCTTCCGCTGGCGACTTCGAGACTCCTTTATCGAAACCTCATCAACCAACGGAAATAGCATCTGGAGCGGACGTAGGTGTTCGGGATCTTCAAGTAGCAAGGCCGGAAACGGTAAGAGAAGTGCCACAATAGGGATAGTAATTTGATAATTCTATTTTGTCGAGTGCCCAAACCTTGGCGTCCGAAGGCTGATGCCGTGCTCTTAGCTGTATATATATAGCCGTTGAAATCCTGCAAGTCTTTTGAACACGCGCCTGAGACTTACAAGTTAGGTGATAACATTCGACATGATCCACCACCTTTATATTAGCAGCAGAAAGCTCCATCAGTGATTCGTGACTCCTCGACTCGTTTCCAATACAGAACAGGCTCGCTACAAATAAGGAGGAAGAAAGAGCCGCAAGCCGACCGGTGGAAGCTCTCCCTTGAGAAGAGCTCCTGGAGGCTATCCAGGGCGAGGGAAGGAGCGTATGGCCAGCTCACGATAGTCGCAAGGCGCTTGCACCAGTTCAGTGGAACGGGTAGATAAGATGGAACAGAGCGGCTACGGCTTATTATTTATAGTTTCTAACAGCAGTTTATGGGATATATAGACCAATTTACATATATATGCCCGATACCTCCATCAACTCTCCGTCTCCTGTAAGCTAAGAAAGTCATGCGCCGTCGCCCAACTACCTTCCTAGCTATTCCTTGACAATTTCTTTCTCGTTCCTTTGAAAAGGCGCTTCTCAATATCTTCAGGTAGAAAGTTCTTCGGGAGAGGATAGGCAGTTTGCTAAATTATCATTAATACCGTATATATAGCAGGTAAAACTATTACTTGACTTACTACATCTGTAAAAGATGGCTGCTATGATCTATAGCCCTCGGATACATAAGTCGTATATTTGCCATGTTTCCAGACGATCACTACCACTTCGACACCTTTGAATTCCCCTAATTCATAGGCCTTATTCAGTAACGTCTTTTGCCTATTATTAATTCCCTCATTCTCTCTTTTTCTCCTTCGTCTCTGGTCGTTAAGTCTGATGTCTGTATCATCCATAGAAGTCCAGGTGTTCTATTCTGTTCCGTTTAAGTATAAACCAGCTGAAGGTTGGCTTTTAGTAGTAATAATTCTAGATTTATAGTCTAGTCATATGTAGAGGAGCCTGAAATGACCCCAGGCGATAAGCCAGATTTAGACATACCGACCTCGAAATGGTTATTATCAGCTCAGAGCTAGTTATGCACCATCTAGCTGACCTTCGCCTAAAGTGGGAGGTAGGGTGGGGTTATCCAGAGTACAACTATCAAGAACCAGAGGGGGATGATCCATAGCCTGTGGATAAGCTTAGGAGCTGATTAACATGCGTGGAGAGAGTTAATCTCACCTAATTTACCCGTGCTTCTGCACCCTGTCATGCTTGAACTGTAAAGAGTATCCTTTTATAGTATAATAGAGTCCCTCTACCACAACTTCCACTACCGAGCTTAATACGTCCCCAGTACTTATAAAGGGATTATCCGAGCTGTCAAGCCTCACTGCGATACAGGGATTAGTCATTAGCGTTCGTGGCCGCTATAGGGTGCAGATCTCATACAAGAATGCCACGTGGATCTATGACTCGGATCAAAAGCAGAGACGATCTTAGTTGTTGCGAAACGACCCCGCATTATTATGATGTATTTTTCTTTTTATTTTGGCCGTAGGCACTCAGGTTAAGAAGTTAGTAGCTGAAGGTATTATAGTGTCTCGTCCGCCATATAAAGATCGCAAAGGGCGTCAGCCTGACATCTTACAACTCACGGAGCATTACAGCTTCACTACCACAAAACGAAGACATGTCAGCAAGCCGCTATATTCTGAATAATTGTATTCTGTCTTCACTTATTACCAGACAATCGCCAGCGTAAACAATTTCGTCTTGCGAGACAAGATATATGCGTCAGTCACGATCCCTCCTCAACGTAATAATATTACTCGCCTTGCCGTATTAGGACTTCCTCCCGTGATACCAACATCAGCAAGACTGCTTTCGATATCTCCAGTATCCCTACTTGAACTTCTCATAAGCTCTCTCGAAAGATCTTTCGAAGTAGCTGTCTCAAGACAATATTGCCGCCTTTGTGGTCGAACGTGTTGTAAAATATCTTGCATGTGTCCTTGGTATATTTTCGCAGCTCTGCTATATTGCGGAAAGTGTGCACTTTTTCCTCGATCCCACTTCGTTCCTATCTAATCAAGTTAATAATATTAACGTGTATCCTTCGCGTCAGCATGAATCTACCGAATTTGATCAGGCCCGGTTTCTGTCCATCGCCAAGGCTACTTGTATTCGAACAAAAGGCAGGGAGTCACTTGGACCTATCACTATTTAACGAATTGGGGGACCCCGATATAGCTCCTCATTGATCCTGGATATAATTAGATTTGGGCAATAGAGCTAGATGGGCCGGCAGACCAAGGAAGTAACGATCCGCACAAGTAGTTATGCGGCAAATAGTTATACAGCTCACTGTCATGTCCATCAAGTTGCACCACCATTTGTTGTACAACAACTTGTTACATAACGCCCTGTCATATAACGACTTGATACATAACGGCTAGTTACATGACCATTTGTTATATAACAGCCCGTTGCACAACCAATTTTTATAACAAACTGTTGCATGAAACAAATATTTATATGTCCGCCATTTTTAAGTCTAAACCGATATGATATCGCGATCACGTGTCAGCTAAGCCCCGGGCACAATAGCACTATATTGCCGTAAATACAGTATGGTTTATTGCATAACTATTGAATTTGAGCATAGCTATGCTAAAGCGGCCCCTTTAAAGGACTACTAGACAATCCCTTACTCATACTTGTTTCTGCCCTTCAGTTTACGTCTTAGATCTTCAAAATAAGCATTCGTAGAGCGGGGCAACTTGCAGGGCTATCATCTTAGCAATATGGAATTCTGCCCACAAACGGGCCCTACGCCCACTTGCGATAGCTGCAAGCGGGCGCTAAGCTGGGCGGGGGCCTGTCAGTGGCGCACTCTAGTCGAGCGGAAAACTCATCTTGGTATATTGTGGGGATTAGAGTTTTTAGGATAGCATGCCTCTACTCTGTCGCTTTATTTCTGCTTATATTATCATATGCTACATTTATAGCCAATATAGGGTCTCAAAGGATCCCTACTGGAAAATCATAATTCTAGCACCCACTCTTTCCTCTGTTTACGATTCTTCCTCTTGAACTTCACCTCATCATATAGTAGCTTAATTCCGGACGTAAGCTTACTGGCAGAGCCTATTTACCGGATAAGCTATCGATCAATTTAAACTATATCCCTACTAAGGACAGATCAAGCGTGCTGCAGACCACTGACTGATATTGTAGCGGCTTCTATCTTAGTAGTACAGCTGATTTAACGGTACTGCTCCAGGTCCTCTAAGCCATTAACTCTTCATCTATTGTCTTCGAGACTCCTTGTCCCCTCCGATGTCCTTTGCTATAAGTAGTTGATGTCCAGGCTCTTCGAACCACAACTGTACAACTTATATAGTCCTCAAAATTCTTTTTGGAGGAATCTTATCATAATATCTCATCCTCCCTATTTGATGCTTTTCAGACCTCCTCGCTCCCCTCCTCCTTCCCCCAGATCCTCCGCTTCCGAATTCAGCAGAGACATCATGACAGAAGGACCCGACGGTAGACCTGCAGAGACACCTACTACGTCGGTCCTAGTAGCCAAGAAACATTCCTATGCCTCGACATTAAGTCTAGCAAATCACCCGCCCTCAAAGGTCGCCTGAAAGATTTCTGGATAGCGAGATCGAAGGAGATCCCGGTGTTCAGTTGTGATCCTTAGGACTTTTACGAACCATTCCTTAAGCTAGGCTCAGGCCCCACACTCGTCCTTTGTAATAATAGTACAGAAGTCCGGGTGATGTATATCTTTAGTATCGCGTCTCGGGACTAGGGTAGGCTTTCTTTGCTTGAAGTCCAGCATCCGAATTTCGTTGATATTTACGAATACTATTCATTTGAGAGTATAATCGTTATAATCACTGAGTATATAGGATTCTCGATTGAAGATTTATTATTACGCTCGATCTATCCGATAGAACAAGAAATAGCATATATCATCAGTCAGGTGAATCACATATCATCCTTCCTCCGCTCTAATTATATTAACATCGTAGCTTCTGTCTGCTATAAACTTCATACGTTCCAGGAAACTCGATCACTAACGTATATCAATAGATAACATTTTCACCTCTTCGAGAGGCGAGGTTAAGATTGGTGAGTCACTAGATACAAGAAGCATTATATAGCTCTAAATACAGTTCAGATCCCACCTACTTTCCGAATGATAAAGAGCATACGTCAGCAGATTTACTCTCGCATAGCATCAGCCGTTGCCGTTATTCGTTAATAAAGGTGCGGTTATACCTACTATCAATGATTATATCTTGCCTGCAATTCCAACTATATGGGTGATCTGTTGTGTAGTCAGCCTTATTCGTATAAAGGAGTAGTATTATATACTACGATTATAAGATAGTGCAACAAGTGCCATTTATTATAGACTTAGCAGTTGAGCTATTTAGAGGTCAGTGTTACGAACAGTCATAAAGACAATTATCACATACTCATCCCGGAGATATATTAGCTAGAGAGAGTCTGGGTAGCCAACTCGCCAGCCTGCACTGGCGGCAGTAGTGCAGTCTCGTCTCCAGGTCCAGAGGCACAGCGCGGTGATATATTATCTATGAAACTCGCATGCCAATTTTTGTTGATTATAGATAACTTACGCCCCTCATCCGAAAACCCTGGTCAAAACACGAGAGGACTAGCCGTCGAGATACAGAGCATTTTAACCTTCTCATCCCACGTTCTGGTTAGGTCGTATAGGTGCGGTATGCGACCCACAACCTGTAACCTTTCCTAGAGATTCGGTACGATCCGTTCCACAAGCTAGCTTAGCCAGATAAATTGCGACTCAAGTCCTTTCGTAAAATCGACACCAGCATCCCGACTTATACGGGCATCTACTATACTAAGGTATCAAAATTTTCTATAACCAAAGTTAGTATCAGGATGTCTTCTGCATATCATAGGTTATAGCATATAAATTCTATCATAAGAAATACACATTGAAGTTCAAGTGTGCATAGATAATCCTGAAAGCAGTAGCTACCGTACTATATAATACATTTTTCAAATGTGATAAGTCCGGATTCTGAGGCTACGGCTTTAATAATAGTAGCCCTATTGAGCACAATCATCTGAGTCCTGACGTGCATCGTCTGTCGCATTACTTTGCACCTTATGTATCCTTCATCCTTCCCCTCCTTCTGAAAAATTACATATCAGACATAAATCTTTATACACTATAACGATAACAGACTCAGAAATCACGGATATATTCCATGCACTCAGTGTTACGGATCCCGAGTATCTCTTGTTTCGCCCTAGCCTCGAGAACGCTAGGCTTTCGGAAAAGTTTAATCAAATTCCTCGCTACCTATTCCGAGTATTTACCCCGAGATCACGCGGTAAGACCAATTAGACCTGGACGAAATCCATGGACGCTAGAGGCGGCAATCGAAATAGTAAAGTGGACATTTTTGCGAGGGAGAATAAGGCGGAGGTGGCAGGTATACTTTACAGACATCTCCGCTGGTAGCAAGGTCCTGAGGATAACTTTATCTCATGGACTAGCTCGCTATTATTTGCACTCGTCTATATATTCCATCTTCGCGCTAATACCAGGAATAGATCGGCTTTTGACAATATTTTCCTTTATATCTAGATACTACTGAATTTCCCAAGGAGGTCTTCATGCAAGACCTGGACCTTATTCAAGCCTATCTCGGATACAGTAATGATCTGAAAATTTCAATAGTCTCAGAACGAAGGATAGCTACTACTCGGGAGAGTACCTATCTCAAGGTGCATTGAAAATCAAAGACAAGTGTCAAATCGTTTCAGCTCAGTTCAGCTCAGGCGATGATTAATCGAGGTTTATATGACTTACGACATGAGTTTAAGGAGTTCTCACATTAGAAGCCTGCCTACAGACCTCGTTGGGTGATACCGACAATTAATATACGCGAGGTCTTGTATGAGGAAAGGGAGCAGAGAATCGAGGTCGCACTGAGCATTGCATAGCTCTTCGAATCGCGCTGGATGCTACCTGTTGCGGCGAACCTTATAGCACTTCTCTGTTATCCCAAAGAAGACGTCGCTATCATAAGAGTATTTCGAAGGGGAATCTTCACAGGTTCGAAGCTTCTTCCGGGAGCTATATTAAAGCTTATGAATTTAATAAGAAGATAAAGACTAACAAAAGAGAAGAGGCTGCTGAGTGCAGTAAACGTTCGATCAAAGCAATACGCTCGAACAATGTGTACCATCCAATCGAATGCACTATAGACAAAGCCCGATACCGTTGTTCAGCCTGTCCAACCCCCAACAACAGGCTTCTCTGTATTCTGGTGCAGCATGCTTGTACTCATAGCTGCATCGAATACTGGGCTCCTCAGGGATAGGATCAGGAATCTTATCTGCCAAGTTTATTACCTTAGACAAAGAGATACGTAGTAAGTTCGCTAGCCAAAGGTCCCTTCTTTCGAGCAACTTTAAATATGCAAATGCATATTTACTTATCCATCCGCACTTGTGAACATACATTGCGGTCCCGTTATTTATTCTAGCTATGAGTATTTCGGCTAGCTTCAGTCTCGCAGAACTTCATTGGCCTTCTAGCAGACCTTTGGATTAGCTTATCAGTTATTGGCCCAAATCAATCAGTAAGCTACTTACAGAATACCCTCCAGTTCATAGCAGATTCAACCTCTTCGTATGAAAGAGCAAGGTAGGGACGATCGTAGATAAGTATCAGCTCTCTTGTGATCTCTTTAAACGCTTTTGCGTTCTGGAACAAATATGCCGCAGCAGTAAGAAGTATTAGATCTTTAGCTTCAATTTCACCAGGCAGAAGCCAAACTCCGCTTGCAAATTTTAGAGCATCGACACAATCATACTTATCCGCTGCAACAGCAACTCCTAGAACGTCAGTTGCAGCAAGGGTTTGAGGCACTTCATTGTTCCGATGGTGAAGGACAGCACAGATAACCTTTAGCGCAAGGGTATTATCTTCGGGCAATAGCAATTCGACTGGCGTATCCCGATCGAGCATATCATAAGCCCTTCGATGTTTTCTCAAGCCGATTGCAGAGCAATTTAAGGTTCCTAATATTACTCCCTCCAACATAGCAGACAGCATTTCATCGACCTGTCACAGGCTCTCGATGCTAGCCACACGGTTCACATTAAAAGTCGTATGCGAGACTGATCCAAATTAGCCTATACCTTTATCGGCCGACTTTTCTCTTTGGGAGAGCATTCGGAATCAGGATCCGCAAGAACTAGCAAAGTCGAATATATAATTCGTAGAACCAAAGTTCTTCTTTATTTCGACCGGATATCTTCTTTCGAGCGTCATCTTCTTGCAAGATCTTGGCAGGGACTGGTCAGATCTTGCCGATAATTTCCTTGCATATTTAAGTGCAGACAAAACATTAGTAATATACTTGATATAACTTGCAAGCGTACGTCAGGATATCATTCCCTGGTATATACTACTAACCTCAGTAGAAATTGATCGACCTGAGAAACTTATATTCTGCTGCAGCAATAGGCTTGGCTCTTCAGAAATTCGGATATCGGCCTCGGTATCCTTTACCGATTTAGAATATTATAAACCCAGAGGATAACTTCGCTGACTGTCGAAACTTTATAGCTAATGAACCTGCCTGCCTTATACCTTTATCGCCATACGTTCGAGACCTACGGCTGCCCGGAGACGCGCCTGAGAAGCTCCTTGCATTCCATGAAAGGATAGTAGGATTTTTCAAAAGAGCAAGGGAGACAGATTCAGGACTATGTGAAAAGTCAAAGGGAGGGAGAGTGGAGGCTAGATTGAGTAAGTCATGGAATAGGAATTTCTGGGATCTCATTCGTAGTAACCTTTGTATATAGCTGGGTCTCGATATTCACCCTACCAAACAACGTCTTCCTATTCCTCTTACGTCTCACGGCAAATACCGGGAACAGACATGCACTGTATACTAAAGTCCATCATGCACGGAGAACAGGCCAACAAGCGCAACGTATTATATATCAGTGAGCGCTATCACGTAGATCACGTCTACAAGTCAACTTCTCCTACTTGCAATTCTTTTCGCGATACTC
The DNA here is from genome assembly GCA_900074895.1 of Rhynchosporium secalis. NCBI lineage: Eukaryota > Fungi > Ascomycota > Leotiomycetes > Helotiales > Ploettnerulaceae > Rhynchosporium > Rhynchosporium secalis. The sequence continues at coordinate 94,598 of FJVC01000643.1, forward strand.
TTCCTCAAGGTCGCTTTCAATTTCATCCTCGGCTCTATCATAGTCCGCAAGCTTCTCCTTGCTATAAGCAACTCACATATCCAGAGTTCCTCCTTCTCGTCCGACAGTAGCCATACTACCGTGATTATATTGCATTTTCGTCTGAGCTTAGCGATAGCTTCGTAAATACTGCAGATATGCTCCTAGCCAGACTATCGGCGTGGGTTCTTCAGCGTGAGCACAGCTGCTTTGTTTCTCGTCCACAGCGTGATACTATAGTATTTACGCCGCGGTAAATACTAGAGGGCGTAAGCCATTGCTATTAGTTCCGCCACGTACGGGTTCTGCTCTGTTCTAGGACCTAGGGTCTTAGAAAGAGTTTCAACCGTGGGATCCTCTCCGATTCGCTTGCGTATCTTGATCGCTGCGCCTAGCCCCACTATGCCATTTCGTGCGGAGCTGCTTACAGCAATATATGCTGCTCGATTTGAATCCGGTTACCGTGTAATCTTCTCACTCGTGATAGTCTATACTCTCTCCTCCCACGGCGGCAGAGTGAACGGACAGACAGTTTCCATTTCCTCCATTGAAATATCCTTAAGTTTTTCTGCTACCCGATATAGAGGCGAGCGGTATTATTTCCTGAATTTCTGTATCCGTGATATGTTCCTACGAAGCGGGTTAGTATCAGGCAGGGCATGAATGTCTATCCATAACTTGATAGCTCTCTTCCAGAGCCTATCCTCTACCGTGGGAATAGTCGCCTCTGCCTCGGCCACGCTTATAGCCACTATCATGAATATTCCCATAATCGCTTATGCTCCTATCTTCTGGACTCGGTTGATAGGAGCAGCCGACTTATATCTGCACTCATGCATCCATACATTCGAAGCATAATCCACCATTGGAGTGACTGTAGCTGTAAAGAGTTATCGTGCAGTGGCTGGTGACAGCCCTTTGAGACGCTTAGGTGCCAACACCGCCTCTAGTCCTTTAGAAGCAGCCCTCGCCATATGCTCTCTATACTTGAGTTTCGCGTCCATGATCACCCCGAGGATCTTAACGCGCTCCTTCGGCTTCACAGCTTGTCCCTTGATAGTGAAAGGCTGGGCGTCTGCCTTATATGCCTTGCGCGTAAAGTGGATGATTACTGTCTTGTCCGCTTCGAAAGTCGCACCACTTCTCTTTTCCCATTCCGTGGCGCTACTGATGATTTCTTCTATGCCTTCCCGGTTGCTCTGCGCTGTGGGCCCAGTGACCCAGGCGGTGAAGTCGTCCACGAACGCTATAGCACCTCCATGCGCATCGATCCGTCGCTGAACCAGGTCTGCATTAAAGAAAAGAAATAGGATTGGAGATAGTAGCGAGCCTTGCGGTAAGCCAGCCTGTGGCAAATTCCGTGTTTCGGCGGGCTGGCCGTTCACTTGAATTGACACTGTACGGTCTGAGCAGAAGGCCTCTACCCAGCGGCACAGCTCTTCCGGCATGCCTCGTGCTTTCATCCTTTATAGTAGTCGCTCTTTGCACACTCCGTTGTATACTCCTTTGACGTCGAAACTGATCAGGCTTGCGGTCTTACGGCCTCTCCAGGCCGTGTAGATCTCTTCTTGCAGTAGGAGGAGCGCCTGCTCTGCGGAACGCTACTTGCGTGCTCCGAAGTGATCAGTCAGGAGCAGGCCATACGTTTCAACTGCGTGTGAAATTCTTTCCGTGACTACCGATTCCAGGATCTTGCCCAAGGTTACAAGCAGGGAGATCGGTCTCCATGATTTCGCAATCGTATAGTCTTCTTTGCCCGGCTTCTTTAAAGGGATGATCTTTACATATCGCCACTGGTGCGGCAGTATTCCCTCTTCGAGTGATGCTTAGAAGAGCGCCAGTACGTAATATTTGATTACTAGCCACGTCTCTTTCCATACGATTGCCGGCAGGCCGTCTTCACCAGGTGCTTTCCATGATCTGGCAGCAAAGAGCTGCCGTTCCACCTCTTCCATCGTGATAGTTAGCATCGTGATAGGCGCTCTTTATAGCCTGACGCCTTCGTCGTCGATATCATCTGGTAGCGGGGGAAAGAACTTGGTTAAGAGTTCCTCTGCTTGTTCTATATGATCAGCCGTGATTATCCCGTTAGTTCTGATAAGCTATAGGACTTTTCCAAACACCGCATCATCGCCTGACTTCAGGTACTTAGCTGCCTTCCAGATATTATCGTTATCCGCCAGGAACTCGTTCCAGTGCTTCTTCTTCTGCTAGCGAATAGCATCGTAGTATTACTTTGCTGCAGCTTTTGCCATTTCTTCAAGGTCAGACATACTTCGCCCGCCGCGTCGTTCTGTTCGCGCGCGGTTCCTCTAATAGGTATATATGCGACGAAGCTAGGTAAGGTCCGAGGTCCACCATCTTTTTGCGCATGGTGATAGTTTGGCCCTTAGTGTCAAAGCATAGACTGCTCCTATAACTATTGCCATCAATCTGTCTGTCTTCTGTTGCACTATACCCTCTGACGGGTATCCTAGTGAGTTCGCTATCCTAGCATTTATATCCTTCCATGGGGCATTCTTAAAGAGTAGCTTTTCTTAGGGCCTCGGCATGGGGACAGAGATGTCAAACACTGACTCGATTGTACGATAGTCTGACCCATGATCTGTCCCGTATAACGTGCATTTAAGCGTGGCGTTTTTCAGCTCCTCAGAGGCGAGCACCAGGTCAATAGTAGTCTCGTAGTCTCCTCCGTGCCACGTCTTCGTTCCACGGCGAAGGAGGCTGTTTAGATTAAACTCATTCATCAGATCAATAATAAAGTCTGCCTCTCCTTATCTGTCCACCGAGACGTCATCTCCTCCCTACGATTTTAGTCGTGTCGGTTGAAATCTCCTACTATCACGAGTTCAACTACCGTACTCGCTTTCTCCCTCACCTCCAGGATGACCTTTCGTAAGCTGTTGTACGTGTCTTGCAGTGCATAAGCGTCAGAGCCCGGCACATAGATTAACGCAACCAGGATTAACCATTCAGGTAACCGAATCAGTGCTGCTGTTATGTCTAGCGATAGTATTGCCACCTGCTCTGCTTCGACATCCTTGTTTATCCAGAGCATGCTCCTAACCGGCCATCTACCTTCTCTCCAAGTCGATAGGACGATCTTTATCCATTTATAGTGATACATCGGCGTTATAAGAAGTAAGTCTTTAGTCCTCCTTGCCCAAGGTTCCTGGATAGCCAGGACAGTCGCATCTTGAATTTATTCGCCGTTCATTAGGCTATCAAGCACCACACCTTGTTTTCTGACATTTAGTTAGATCAACCGGAATGTTCTACTCATGCTGAGCTGGGTAGAGTTTCCGACAGTTTCTGCTATACGATTCGTAGGGGCCGCCGCATAGGACACATTTCAAGATAGCTTCCGTACACTCGGTTTAGTAGTAGCCTTCCTTAGCACATCTCCCACAGACTTGGGTCTTAGTGCATTAGTAAGCTTTGTGACTAGTGATTTCCTGGCAGTTGTAGCATCGGTTTAGACAGTCTCGTCGTTCAAAAGCCTTAGTATATCCCGACTCTCCTCCGGCGTAGAAGAACCCTTCTTGGAGGAAACGTTTCGCGTCCGATCCTTTAGCGAGGTATACAACCATGGAACCGTATGCCTTTGGTACAGCCCTATTGCTCAACCAAGCTATCTTCGCAACCTGGGTGTTGTTTTCTTCACTGAGGGTCTCAATTGCTTCGGTACGGATCTTGCCCGTTTCGTCCAAGACTGCCGTGCGATTCACGCTGTCGACCCTAATCAGATACAGGTCATCCCGAAGAATCCGCGCTCCTTGTACCAGGTTTTCTTCTACTACTCGTTTTACAGCCTTGTGTTCGGTTTCGTCCCTGCAAGCAATTCTGACCCTATAAGGGTTCTTTGGGTCCAGCGTCACTGCACGGCACCGCCATGCCGTGATATCATGTTCCTTGCACATTCTACTTTCTATCATCGTCCGAATCGCTCGTGCGGAGACTTAGTCACTTGCTTCAGCTTCAACCCTAGAGGTATCGACTGTACAATACAGCGCATTAGGAAAGCTGGACGAGGGCGTGTTGGAGGACAAGAACGTCGGCACATTGCTCGGCGGGCTAATCAGTGGGGTACGTGCGACTTCCGCATAGGATGGAACAGGGCTGCTAGTTCCTGACATAAGGGCTGCGATGCCGTCCGCCATTTATTATCTGGTCTGGTGCAATTCTTCTTTGACTGCTTAGCATTCTCCTTTGACGACCTCCAATTCCTTTTCCACATGAGCAAGTTTTACTTCCATCTTCTTACTATGCTCATTCTGCTTCATCCATTCCTTTAGAAGAGCTCTGAGTATGCCAGTCTGCTCGGTTATTTATCCCTGGATACTTTCCGGTACCGCCTGCTCCTCAGCTCCACCCCTTCCGTCCGACCTCCTCGTTCCGAATACATCCTGATCCGCTTCAATCTGTTTAGCCTTCGCGCTGGGCTTTCGTGTACGTCGTTATGGGCGACTGCTGAGATCTTCCTCTTCAGACCCGAGTACGATTGTGCCTGTCTTCTGCTTTATTGTTGGGACATCGACAAATCGTTTCCGCCTCGGTGCGTCCGGGGCTGCTTAGCACGCTGAATCCCCTTCAAATTGATTATTATCATTATCTCCGTCGCTATCATCAGTCGGTCCAGCTTATCCGGCCCGAGGCGTGAAGAGATTGCTGCTCATCGGATTATCGATTATCATTGCTCTCGCACGACCTCGCTTCGCTCGCGGCGCGACGCGTTTAACGCGTCACACCATCACCCGCCTCCATTCTCGATGCCTTACTCTCTGGTTTTAGAAGAACAATACTTTTCTTCGGTTCCGTGTTCTCCCATCTGCTACAGTCGCTTCACTTCTATATAACATACAGTCGCTTGCAAAATCGGCGTCCTCTCCGCACTCTCTAGAAGACTCGGAGCCCCACATGAAAGGCATAACTAAGCGAGGTATCATATGACGAGAAACTACTGCTGAAAATTCACTACATCACAACGACTATAGAATAAACCTGAACATTCTAGAATATCATAAGCGCAGTATATAGAAGTCACCTTTCCCACGCCTTTCTTCGTAAAAGTATTACAAATATCTTAAAGGAGAAGGATTCGAATACATATATGGAAGTACAAGCCGCTAACGCCTACCAAGTGCCCTTCATTTTATTTTGTTTATTCAGGACTATTAAGAGTACCAGAGTAATATCTTGCACAAGCTCTTTTCCTTGGATATTCGGGGCCTAAGGATAACTTATAGCCATCCGTTGCCGCGGCCATGCCCAGAAGCTGACAGAGCTCAAGGTAGTCATAAAGACATTCGTCGATAATATATGCCGACAGCTTATCGAGCGCCTATCCTTTCGGCACTTCCCAATATATTCGCACCCACGACGCTCATGGAAGTATCTGAAGAAGATCTTGTCCGAATCGCTTCGGAACCAGAAAAGCAGAGAGAACGATAACTAGCCCTTCCGACGTTAGCAAAAGGGCTCAAAGATAGCTTACTAGATCTGCGAACATAGTACGACTAGGCTTCCTTCGCGTAAGGCGGACAGGCGGCTCTTAGTATATACTCGTCCGTTGATATCTATCAGGATAAACCGAGCGACATATCGTGCGTGGGCGAAGATTCCACTAGCCATAATCGATGTGAGGTCTATGGATTCGATGGACCACATGGGAGAAATCACTAGAACATTACCGGACGACAAAACATCGAGTAGTATGCCAGGGCTGCGACGATAGGAGGGAATAATATAGGTTCCTGGGTCGCAGGAGTATCTCGATCATCTGAAGGAACAAAATGTTTGCGAAACTTGCCAGACGCACTTCGAAAGCACTAGCAACCTTAAGAATGTAAGCGAAGCCTTATCTTAACGAAAATTTACGTTTAACACCGGCTTTAGCATCAAATAGTGCATTTGGAACGATCGATTGAATGCCACGGTTGCTACCGAATATCCAAAAACTATCCCGCAATAATCATACACTTAGAGTCTAGCGCATGCGACTCCGAAATTGATATAATTGATTTAAATGAATCTGCCGCCACGTGTTTCCGGTAGAAGGCATATCTTATAGAAGAGTATCGGGATAAGCTACTTAGTTATCGTGACCTATCATTTGAGTATAGCGAGACAGTCTATCCATTCAAGTGCCCAGAATACGATACTGTTTTTACAAGGCTATCAGGTTTATTTCAACACGCGTACAGCAAGGCTGCAATCAAGAGTTGAATAAAGGTAAGATAAGTAAATTAGTCAGGTGGCCAGAGGTGCAGCACAGTGGGAGTGGGATTAGTTAAGTGGATAGCAAGACACTAGTTAGATAGCAACTTATAGTCGCTCTCAAGATATCTTTAATTGAAATTGGAGGCATTCGTCCGCCCATGTGAAATCAAGCCTTATGAAGTCAAGAACTTTATCAGTACGTCTACAAGCCATCAGTCTATAGCTTAAGCTTTATCAACTGCAATGAATACCACATCCTCTCCGCTTACTAAGTCCTATTTCCGGTCAGATCCTCAAGAGCCAGTTCCCATATTATCTCTTCGGAACCATCCGGAAATCGGGCAACTATCTTAGGAATCTGATGAATGACCAGTAGATCTATGTCATTTAGCGGCTGATTTATACGCAACTTCTCCAAAGAGCCACTGTTAATCGCTTACATAAGCGCAGGAAACCTGGCCTGGAATTCTAGACATATTTAGAATACTGAAAGCTTTCATCACCCTCGGGTAGCACGTACTGGACTTCTCTTCTTAGAGGCTGAAAGCTTCTTCGTATACCCCTTCGAGTCCTTTGCAATCATAAACCTTTCTCAACACGGCTTCAACAGGCCCCAGAAGCGCTTCTTCGACATCCGTGTAAACATGCCCCATGCCCAAGTGTCCTTCATATCGAACGATCACGACATTTCCTCTCCAAAACAACCGGTTCGGCGGAGGCGTTATATCCAATATCCGCCTGCAAGTCTCGTTGAGGGGTTAGGTCAAAGATAAGGTGTAATATAGACTATATTAGCCGAAAGCTGCGAGATCCTGTGAGGGAAAATAGGCCCGGGCTATAGGGTCAGTATTGCTGTTTTCCTTCATATTAACGTGAAATGATACTATAGCTCTCTGCTGATAGCCACCGTCTAGCCAAGATTTGAGGTCGGGGATAGGATCGTAGAACTCTGCCAAACCATTATCGACCATATTATTGTCGTCTCGTTCCTTGATATTGTAGCTCACAAGCCTGACCCCAGACCCATCAGCAGGGAGGAGTAAAGCCTTAGCTTTACTTAGCTGACTTGTCATTATGTTTCGGACAGGATAATAGTGGAGTAGAAGCTCTCGCAGCGCGCTATCAGGACGCTGTTTAGTATTAGAGAACCGATCGTAAGTGCCAAAGGTAGTAGGGTCTTGTACACACGGATAGAAGATCTGTGAGTCTCAGGGATTAATAGTGCGGTCGTAAAGACGTCAAATGAAGACAAGTGATTCAAGAGGGGGGCTAAATTGGTAGAGATGGGACTTAAATGAAGAGGTTGATAATAGGTTATAGGTTTAAGGCTGAGGCTCTAGCTGGGAGAGCTTCGAGGTGATCGCCGGCGCATAGAGTAGCGACGAATGGCATTGCAAAGGAAGTATTAGGATCGGACCGGATATTTGACTCGGCAAAATCAAGACTATCTAGAATAAAGTATATAGTTACTGCGATAACGATATCGGATACTACCTTATGCCTGATCTCTAATTATAATAGCAGTAGCCCTCCTAGTCAAGATTCTAGTAAGTTAATACCTCTTATAATATACTGAAATTAACACGCTAGGATATAAACACCTTCGTGCTACGAGGACGACACAGGAGATACTACTCTAGGAAGCGTAAGTTTCCTAGGCTATAGATTTCGTACTTACTAATAATAGTTAGTGCAAGATATATAACAGCTACTCTAGCGTAAGGATTCTTAAGACTAATTTATTATTAAAGCTAACCGAGCTAGTTATTTCACGCTAAAGTATCTCGAATCATTTAGTACGCTCTAAGATAGCAGCTTAGTATATAATAACCCTGTTCGACCCGGCCTCCGTGAAGTTCGCCGGATTTAGGGCGACGTAGGTTACGACTTAATACTTTCGATTAGGACTAGATTCTAATAAAAGCTCTTATCGCTAGTGGCCTCTAATATTCAGAACCTCTTATAGGACAGTGCACTAGCTCGCGTTTATCGAGCGTCTATATACTTATTATCACTTAATAGGTAACTTAGCTAAGAAGATCACTAGTATAGCTTTAATAAAGAAGAAAATAAATAGCACTTCCGGCTTAATCTACCTCTCGTAGGTTAGGAACCCCGAAGTAACGAGGTCGATAAGATGTAATATCTTCGAAATGAGATTTAATATCACCTGAGCGATATAGAAGGTATTAATAAGGCTTTTAAAGCAGTATCCTTCTTCTTTGAACTAAACGGGCCGCTTATATTCGATACTAGGTAGTATATATGCTACGGTTCGATTCTGACCCGGAGTCTGGATAGTTAAGCCCTTACATAGAGTCTTAGAATAAGTTACCCTTTTATATAGTTCCTAAATCAGGAATCTTCGCTAGGATTAATAACCCCTAATAATCTCTATAAGTCATATAGACGCTTTTAGAAGCTAATTAAGTTCGATATAAATTATCCCTCGGATCGAGTTAATCTCTAGTTTTCGTTTAGCAGATTATTCTGTCGGAGTATTAGTAGGTTTCCGCAGCTAATAGAATAGTTTATTAAACGTCAGAGACTGAATGCGAAGTTCGGACTACTTAACTATAGGAGCAGAAACGAGAGACCTTAAATCCGGCCTGTAATTATAAGCTTATGCGTTATCTTCATAAATCTATTAAGCTTTCGGAAACTAAACGGGCCTCTAGCGTTCGAACGAGAACCTAAAATAAGAAGCGGCGCTTAAGATAAAGGAATGCTAATATATTAAATCTCAACTTTGAAACCGAGACAAATATATTAGTTATTTATTACTTAATTTTATAATATAATAAATTTCTACTATAACTAATTCCGTAATACCTGCGCAC